>JACEII010000009.1:4177170-4216861 GCA_014332785.1 Antheraea mylitta
ATAAGAATTAATAAATACTTCTCTTTTGTATTTTAAAAATGATTTATTTTACTTTGGTTTATTTTCATTTACCACTTCATATACCATATGGTTTTAATAATTCTCCATTTCATTTTTATATTTGTATTTCAAATCATAAGCCTCATGTCTACGAATTAGCAAATTTTAAAACCGTTTCATTTTTTTGACAAATATAAATATAGAACTTATAAATTATTGAAATTATACGGCTTAAAAATAAGTAATAATAATGTTCGTCTAATAGGACAGGCGAAGGAATCAATCCATACTGCCAATTCTGAAGTTGTGAATATAGTTAGTTCTTATGTATTCTTTAACCAATTTTTTTCCGTGTCCACATTAATATAAAAGTCATAAACGCCAAATTATCTATCTAATATTTCGTACATATTCTTTTAGCGTTTCTATTTAACTTACACAGAAATTATAATATGGTATGAAATAAAAATTTAAAGGCTTATACCGATAAACCTCTAGGTGTCAACAAAACAATAATTAATCATTCGAAGTAAACACTTCACTCTGCCGAGAGAATTCATTCTCTCATTCCCGTCTCAACGGTCCCGGGTCAACCCACCCATTTCAGATCTCATAAAAACTAAACCTAACAGCTACATAATATTTTCTTTTAAGACATCCTATAAATGAGATAAAACCCAAGACCGCAGCGCTAGTACTATTTTTAATATCGTCCCGAGATTTGTAAGTGTCAGACTGTATCTTTAATCATCTTGTATAATCTATATTAATAAATGTATAGTTCTCTGTATTTCATTTTTAGTCTTGCCACGATATCATGCTTGACATTTTGAATTTTGTCTGCTTTTAAGAACTATTCCCCTCAGAATTTTTGGCGGGATTTCAGTCTGTCATGTAGTGGATTTTATATTTTATTCATAATCTTGTATTACTTCATTCTATATTATGTAAAGTTGCTGGTGTTCTATGTAATATAGTTAGTTAGTGCATAAGTGAAGTGAATGAAAAATAATACCACGGATCATGAATTCTGAGATGCAACAAAAATTCTTAGGAAAGTTGTAACAAGAGAACCACCATCTTGTTATAACTGCACGACACTTTACTGTAATATCGATCTCCTATATTATTTTGATAATTTTAAGCCTAACCTTGACTTTATAAACTCAACACTTGAGAAATCAGATTTTTTTTTAAAATGATTATTCGAAGATTAAGAAGATAAAAACGTCTGAAATATTATATGGAAGATTTGGCGCTTATGCTTTTGCATTAACTTGGACAAAGAAGAAAATAGACTAAAGAATACGTAAGAACTATTCGTATTGGTAACGTCAAAATCGGCAGTATGGATTAATTCCTTCGTCTGTCCTATTGGACGAATATTATTACTACTACTATTCCCCTCAAAACTTAGCGTCTTACTAATAAAAACCACATCGCAACCTACGTTAAAACTTGATAAATTATTAAAATAAATAACCATCTCAGTACATGTGTAGGGCCACAATGTAAGCGTGTAAGGCAGAGTGCATGGTAAGCAAATAATTATATGAGAGCGCGACGTATGAACGGCGAACCAGTTACTGCGCGCAGGCCCGCACGAAAGGTCGTAGACACGGGGAATATGAAAATTAAACTACGCAAGTTAACAATTGCACTTTTCATTGAATAACCCCAGTCCGGAGGACCTTCATCCACCAGAAGGAGCAGTAACTCAATCGAGGTCAAACATTTAAACCTACAACCTCGAAATTGGTGACCACCGACAATTGACACACTTCTACGCGTAACTATAGTCACCATAACCACATCCGGAATCTGGTGACGCGACGACGCGTGGACAACAGAAACGTGGCATATTGGAAATAGTGTGACGTCACCACCGCGACAACGCAAGGTTCTAAATATACTATCAAAGGAATTACACATTTCAAAATCCAAGTAAACGGCAGACAAAAGAATGGAATCTTCGAAACACCACAGCCAGGTGACCAAAGATTTCACGAATACGCTAACGTCCAGCAATGAGCTGCTGATCGCAGAGTTATCGAGGCTCAGGAAAAGGATGGACGAAATGGAACAAAGTCGATCAAAAGGGACATTTAATTCACGATCCACACATGAATCCGACGACCCCGAAAACCTCGAAACATGTATATCGCAATTTATATTCAATCAAACCAAACAATAACCCTTTTGTTGTTTTGACAATCACATATAAACTACTAAAACATTTTTACATGAATCAACTGAATCAACAAAAACTGTTTTTATTATCGAAAAAAATTTATAGATTCATGTCCGTTGTGAAACCCTTTCTGAAATCACTGTTTCTTTTATTAGTCTAAATTAAAAATAGAACTTAACTTATTACTTATTTTATTTTATTCTTGGCAACTAGTCTTCTAGACTGCGTTCCAGTAGAAGCTCACAACGCTTACGCTCACAACCACGAGTTTTCCCGTTCCGCTAGCTCGCGAGCGTTACGATCGTAAGCGCTAGCGGAACGCATTTGTGGGCGTTTTGAGCGTTCAGATAAATAATAAAAATGGCGATCTAGAAAAAATAAAGCAAAAGCTTTGAGAGGTTAAGTTACACTTTGTAAGTCTTAACAGTAAATTCATATGATTATTAAATTCATTTAAGTATATTAAAGAAACAGTGTATAATTCAATTTTATTAATTTTAATTATCATAAAAACATAAAAATGACTTTATTGGTTAAATGAAGAATATTAAATTACCATGAAATGATTATAAATTAATTTCTACATTGAATTATAGAATTCACAACATTTTTCAAAAGAAGTAAAATTATCAAAACTTTATTTAACATATTTCATTTACGTATTTCAATACAATATGTTATTTAATATAAATATCCTATACCGTTTCAAGTAATGACATTTTCACGGTCGCCATCTTTATTGAGAATCCCGCCAATTTCGTCAACGCTCACGTCGACCCACGTCCAGACATGGGGCGTCGTGAGCTTCGCGTGAGCGTATGTTATGACGTCATCAATGACGTTTTCGCCACGAGCGCAACGTTCGCGGTTGTCTGGTGGAACGGCGAAAAGGACGTTGTGAGCGTTGTGAGCTTCTACTGGAACGCGCCCCTAGTAGACTATTACTGTCATTGTCAAGTGAGTAACGATATTACAAGATTCTTGATACAATTTTAATTAACTAATAAGATGGTGGCCTTCTTGTTAGAACTTTCCTGGGAGTTTTTGTGGCAAATCAGAATCCATGCTCCGTGATATTATTTCCGTTCACTTTACTTGTGCATAATAACCAAACTATATTACGTAAAGCACCACTAACATTACACAATATAGAGCCAAATAACATAAGATTATGGATAAAATATAAAGACCGCTACATGGCATTCCAAGATCCCGCCAAAAACTACAAATAGAACATCATTATACAATTTAAAAGTACAATGTACAAAAGGTTCGACGGTAGTAAGACACACAACCAAATTATAACCTAATATCAGGTGAGATTGTGACCAAATGCTCAACCTATAAGATTACCATAAAATTTAATTCCCCTTTTATTATTGGTCAGAGCAAAAATGCATTCCTAGGAATGCATTTACGGAGTTCAAATAAAACACACTGATGTAAACAAAACCCGGTCTGATCCAATTTTCTTATACAATTTCTTAAAATAAATCTCTGCTGTCCTCGTATTTCGGTTGATGTATTGTTGGAACGTGGATGTTTGGTTTTCGCAAAGAGAGTGGTTACTACATCATACGTAGGAAGTAAATTTGGAGCAGATATGTAAAAAAAATTAAAATGATGTATGATGTGTTTTTGAAGTTATACTTCTTTTGGTGCGTTAGCGAAAAATGACGGGAATAGATTTTTCCGATGCGTGCGCATTCCGTCACGATAAACGGACACCCTAAACTTAATACGATGCGCGCGCACACCGTCACGATACACCGACACCATGAAGTTATTAAGATGCGCGCGCACACCGTCACGATAAACCGACACCACGAAGTTATTACGATGCGCACGCAAACCGTCACGAAAACCCGATACCCTGAAGTTAGCTATAGTCAATATTTTGTTTCTTTTTATTTGTAGTTTGTATTTCTTTGTATTAAAACTTTCAATGTATTTAATACCTTTTTTCTATTGTTAGTGTCGTTTTTTCTACAAACGCAGAAAAGGCGAAAGTTAAATTTTTAAAAAGATTTTTATTTTGTTAGACCAAAGAAGTATAAACTTCTAACGCGTGTATATAAGTACACATACACTTTTTTATCATTAAAATCTTATAACGGAAATTGATCTGAGAAATTCGGCTTATTTTTCATCTATATTAAAAATCTATAGGTATGTATATATATACATACTTTTTAAATTTTGTTTTAGATATCTCTTATAAACGGTTAAAAACGAATATGATTAAAAATATCTATCTATATGTGAACTACACTCAAAGATGACTTATTTTTTATCTCTAAAACAGTTATACAAATTGGTTTATGTTTGTTCTTCTGAAATTTTTATAAAATCTTTTTTTTCTCGAACTGACTGCGCTATTGACCTAGCAACGTCTTAAAAGCTTCACCGGACTACTTTTATAAAATAATTTATACAGGGGGTAAGTATATCTTGCTTTAGCATCTTTTGACTAATCTCTGAAACGTTGGAAACGATTTTGATAGGACTTTTACTGGTGGATAGTTTTATTTCAATAATATAATCCTTTATAAAACATAAATTCGGACGAAATCCCGGGTTGATGGAAGTTGTAAATATCTTTAACTGTGGAACAGAAAGACTGTTTTAGAAATATAATTTTAAAATACATAATATTTCGATTAGTTTATTAGATTTACCATTGTTTATGCAACCTATTACCATCGTCATTCTTTTATAAATAATTTACTGAAAACATTATGTATATATATACAAAAAAATGACTCTCGTTATAAATATATATGAGAGAAACTTCACTATCGTTTGAAAGTTCAGTATAAGTTGACAAAACTTTTTTTTCACGGAGAAGTTATTTAACTATAGTTATTGAAAATAACACAATAATATAGTTACTGAATTTTATAACTTTTATGTAGTTATAATGTAGTAATGAAAATTGTTATGTTTCTAATTAATATAAATAATATGTTCGCGCTATCCATTTTTCCATGATTCAACTATTTATTACAACAAATAATATATAACATTTGTAGAGCCACACAGATCGTCATTATAATATAGTAAAGTTAAGAAATATATATGTATTGAAAAGTTTATCTCGCTAAAATTAAATCTCGGTGTCTAGTCCACGTTCTTTTAAAGGCAAAATGGAGGACAGGTGGTCGACGCTCGGCGGTTAGCGGCAAGACAATTTTCCTTGAACTTATCCCGTGAAAGCGCAGATGAAACTACATTTTTAGTAAATGTAATATATATTTTCATACTTTTGTCCTTTAAATCTTACGGAAAGATGTACAGTACTATTTGTGCGTTATTTATCATTTTTATATAACACACGCAAAGTAAATGTTTTTACCTTTATTTTAAGTTTTACTAAACTAGGGGTGTAAGGGGTGTCGAGTAAGATCTTAAGACTTGAGGCACCCAAGCCAACCTCACCTGCACGTGGTGCACCCTGCTGATCAACGGACGAGGCAATGGCGATAGCGGGGTGGTAGGGTTTTACAGCCCGACTGGGTCGCAACCACCATGTACATGGCGAAAAAGCCCGTCATAGTGACTCGCATTTGCGCGTCGCGTTTCGGGATCAGCCTGTGCATATCCAGTACCAGGTGACTTTCGTCATTATGGCCAGCATGACAGCGGCGACCGACGATAGATGATCTGTCTCTCGGTGGTCGCCACTGTTTTTAGATTGTACTATGCTTATCATCAGGTATAGTGCAGTTACTTTATCGTGCTACAATAAAAAAAAAAAAAAAAACTTTAACAATATAGATTAGTATCTTTATTAGTAATTTTATATCAATAATCATAAGGAGAGGTTATGACCTCTATTGCACTGTATGTGATGTGAAATTGCATTATGCATCCCCACATATTATAAAAAAAAGTCCTCTGGCACTTCTGTGTGTTTCTCTGTCTGCTTGTCTGTTCGCGATTAACTCAAAAACCACTGGACGAACTTTCATACGGTTTTCACCATTCGATAAAGTGATTCATGAGGATGGTTTAGGTGTATAATTTCTCAAGCGTTTTCTTATGAGGATGGGATAACATATGCCGGGCCCACTAGTCTATACTATCTATACTAAAACTAATATACTAATTACTAATAACCTTATTATAAATAGGTAAAGTTTGTGAGTTTGTGACGTTGTAGAGGGTAATCTCAGGAACTACTGGTCCGATTTGAAAAATTTTTATATATTTATATAGCTCATTTATCGAGAATGGTTATAATCCTATATCCATATATTACAAAGCTAAGACCAATAGGAGCGGAGCACAGATGGAAAATGTTTCAAAATCGGGATGTTTTTTTCCATTTGAGAGCTTCTGTTGCGTGTTAGCGTTAGTCCAGTCTTAACTATTACTGCGCGGACGAAGCCGCAGGCAGGGGCTAGTACTTAATAAAAATTGGCTGCCTTTCGGTTTCGCACGGGTGTAGTATGAAAATCAGTCTTCTTTTACAATAACATGTAACGAAATAAAATGACAACTGATTAAATGGACGTCAATCTGTGATTTCTCTCAATATTTTTGAAGATCTCTCTGTTGTTTTCCAACTCGTTCACTCATTCACATTTACAAATTATAAAGTCAATCATAAAGTCACGAAAAAAATAATTACCTAAACAGATGCAGTGGAGGAGGGTTTGTGATAGAATCTATGATTATTACAATATTTAATTTTTACCGAAAAAATAATCAATTATTTTTAGATTTAAAATTATAGTTTACTGTATTGTTTGGAAGTTAAATATGTAGTTAATTAAATGTATAACTGAAATAGTTAATTACAAGTGAATAATAATATAAATTAATAATTGACTGTATAATATGACTAAGAAACTTATAATAGTTAGTTAAATTTAGAATCTTCTTTTGGAAGTCTTTTTTAAGCTTTCTCTTAAAAACAGTTATAAGCGTTATTAAGGTGGAAATGTTCAAAAGAAAATCACCTTTGAATCAACTTTGCAGATGAAAGGCAGTATGCAAATTCACTTCCACAGATTTCGGACCTCGTTTTGTGTTCATTATCTACACAAACAAAAACATAAAAAAATTGTTGCTTCTCCCCACGAGTTGAATTTATATAATTTTACCTAAAAATTCATTCGTAATCATTATCATTTCTTTGAAGTGATAACTTTATTGTGTACTAGCTGATACACGCGACTTCACCTACATTGCTTATTATTCTAACAATATATTTTATACTAGCCTCTGCCCGCGACTTCGTTCGTGTGGCTTAAATACACTAACACGTAACAGTTCTCAAAAGAAAAAAACAACCCGATTTTGAAACATTTTTCATCTGTGCTCCGCTTCTATTGGTCTTAGCGTGATGATATATACCCTTTAACCATTTTCGATGAATAAGCTATATAACAGCGAAAGAATTATTCAAATCGGACCAGTAGTTCCTAAGATTACCCCCTACAACGTCACAACATCACAAACTTTACCTCTTTATAATATTAGTATAGATACAGAACAAGAAATAAAAGTACTACACCGTTTTTTTTTTCGAAATGACCACGTTATTGACCCAGCAAGGTCTTAACAGCTTCACCGGACTACAGGTACTACACCGCTTATCCGACTTCTACACTTCAAGGAAACGCACATCGTCGAACGAGTAATCTATATATATAAAAATGAAACCCGTTTTCCGTTGTCACGACATAACATGAAACCGGCTTGACCGATTTGGCTTTTTTTTTTTTTGTAGTTTTCTAATACTCTGTACAAGGTTCTTACGGAAACAAATATTAAGAAAATCTCTCAGAAAGATTGAAAAATATACATTTAATTTTGCATATTTTAAAAAATGCGCGTAACGAATGTCAACGTCATTCAATTTAAAACAAAAAATCTGTGGTAATCTGTGACACCACATCGATAACCGCGCTAACAAATGTCAACGTCATTCAATTTAAAACAAAAGAATCTGTGGTAATCTGTGACAACACATCCATAACCGCGTTAATAATAATTTTATTATCTATACTAATATTATAAAGAAGAGTTTGTTTGTTTGTTTGGTTGAACGCGCTAATCTCAAGAACTACCGGTCCGATTTGAAAATTTCTTTCAGTGTTAGATAGCTCATTTATCGAGGATGGCTCTAGGCTACATATCATCACGTTAAAACCAATAGGAGCGGAGCACTAATGAAGAATGTCTCAAAATCGGGCTATTTTTAGAGTATCCACTGCGTGTCAGTGTCAGTATTATATGCGTTGCCATGGTAACATGATAACATTCTATCGGAAATATTATTAGGGTTTATTTTGTGTTCCTGTTCAAAAGTTTATTCTAGGTTACTTTTAATTATAATTTTTGATTATAAGTAGTTACGTTGCTATCGCAAACATTTTTAAAGTCTCTTTTGTGCTGCTATTCTAAAAGGTTAGTAGTAATAATATTCGTCCATCACAATACAGGCGAAGGAATTAATCCATACTGCCAATTCTGAAATTGTCAATATAGGTAGTTATTATGGATTCTCTTTATATAAGCGCCAAATCTTTTATATAATATTTCGTAAATTTTTATCTTCTTAATTTTTAAGACCCCAGAATACATGCTCCGTGGTATTATTTTTCATTTATTTCACTTATGCATAATAAACAAACCATATTACATAAAAAGCCGCCAATTTAACACAATATGGAGTCAAATAACACAAAATTATGAATAAAATATAAAATTCCCTACATAACAGACTGAAATCCCGTCAAAAACTCCTCAAAAAGTTTATTCTACGTTAGTTTTGTTTCCAATTTTTGGTTTGTGATATATTACGTATTATAAGAATAAAGCGTGTGTATATAATATTCAAATAAATACTTTTCGATGAATACATTTATCTGCGGTGCTACATATATCAACTTTTTTTTTTAAATTCTGTCGATATATCTGTTTGTTTATTTGTTCCGGGTAATCTCCGAAACAGCTGGACCTATATGAACGGTTTTGTTTTCTTAGAAATGACTACGCTATTGACCTAGCAAGGTCTTGTCAGCTTCAACGGACTACAAGTAATATTTGAACGGGAATTTTACGGGCAAATAACTAACTAATTAGCTGTTTTATTTTAAGCTAGCGAGTTCAGCAGACGTTACCCGATATTATATCTATATAATAAAAGATTGAACACATATTGTTCGATAATATATAGCTTAATATTTTCATTACTTTCTTATATAGTGTAAGTGAGCTCTGAGGGTGATCTATAGATAGTAGTTTAAAGTTCCAGCTATGTGGCTTATGATAAATCCCATCCCATTCGATACACTATTAGCATTCACATATATAATGTACATGTTAGCTGTTACTGTAGATGATGTGCGTGTCATACGTACAAATATTTTTGAAAGAGTATTTTTGTTATTTACACATGTAATAACAATTTTAAATTTATTTAATACATTCAAAAAACGCGTGCGAAGCCGCGGTAACAGCTAGTGCTTTTATAAATCATAGTCGTTATTTTAAAACTTTCCCCTAAGTATTGCCTTCTTCAATAAAAAAATAAGCCAATATCATTATATTAAATGAATCTTGTTTGCTCCTTTTTAGGCAACAAATTTGTTTATTGTATGAAACATCTATAGGCGAAGGTAAACCTGATTATTGGCGTGATGTTACAGGCCGTGGCGTGTGTGTGAGACGTGGCGACGCGATGCCATGCGCAAGCGATTGTGCGCAATCTCTTTAACCACACTGAGCTCGCATACCTATAGTGTAACTTGAGAATTCGACAATTTGAGATTCGTTCGATTCGAACAATTTCGATGTTTCACATCTGCCATGCGTCCCGTGACGGTTCATTCCTTTTGTTACATTTACGTTGTAAAGGGGTTAGAAAAGTACATAATTTACATTCCATCCAGAACAAAATACTGTTCTAAAGGAATGAGTTAAATATATATCAGTGCTACTAACGAAGTCGCAGGCAAAAGCCAGTAATTTAATAATTCAATAAGAACAAGGTTTTGGAATAATATGTTTAGTTCTATTTGAATTTTATTAGTGTGTTGATTTTCATGTTGATCGGTCTCATAGCGTTAAAGCTTAGATAAGACTTAACAATATTTATATAAATGACTTGTAATTATTGAAATATTTAATACTAGCCTTTGCCCGCGACTTTGTTCGCGTGGAATAGATATACTAACACGCAGCAGTTCTCAAAAGGAAAAAGCATCCCGATTTTGAAACATTTTTCACCTGTGCTCCGATCCTATTGATCTTAGCGTGATGATATATAGCCTATAACCATTCTCGATGAATGAGCTATATAACACTGAAAGAATTATTCAAACCGGACCAGTAGTTCCTGAGATTACCCCCTACAACGTCACAACATCACAACGTCACAAACTCGCAAACCTTACCTTTTTATAATATTAGTATAGATACAATCTATTCGAGGTAATTTAAAATCGGTAATTACCTACAATTACTTTCAATGAAACATGTATGTAGTTCTCTTGAAACAACAATCCCATTTACGTCATTGAATTCGCGTGTTCCAGCTACATAAATATGCATTGGGCAATAAATAACATTGCTTGCATATTTATTATGTTAATTATTCTATCTAGTGTTTTTTTTATTCAAGCATCTCTGTTAGTATAAATTATAGTAGTGTTATTGTAGAATCATTATATTGAGTTTCTTATTTATTCAATTTGGTTTAACATTCTATTTATGTAAATATATTTAATAAATCTCTATTGAAACCCGTTTTCAAGAAAATATATTTTCGTATAACCTTTCATATTTCAACCGGTAATAATTTACCTCGGAAGTGCTTACAGTGAGCAGATCAAAGAATCGAAAGTAATGCGCGAATCGGTTGAATTACATCATAATTAAAATAAGACCGGGGTCACTTCAGAACACCTACACATGTTAAGGGGTGACGAGATTTCAAAAAAAATTAACCTAGTTGTTCACGTAATCTATGTGTAATTACGTCATCATTGTCATAGCATGGTGGTAGGTAATTTTCTAAGTTCCTCCCACCGTAACCGGAGTAGGAAGATTGGTCAATGGCCCATCTTTCCATTACCCAGGTCCGGTGGACGGAGGAGACGGTTTGTTTTTATCATAGTAGGCAAACGAACAGGTGGGTCACCTGATGTTAAGTAATCACCACCATCTATAGAAACCTGCAACATCAGGGGAGTCGCAAGTGCATTGCCAGCCTGTGTTGAGTAGAGGTTAGGGAAGGGGGAGGAGGGGAGAGATGATCTTCCGGACGCTCTCACTGCGAACAATGTTACTTCACGTCGATTTCCCGTGAAAGGATGGTACTACCCCGTACGAGCCGTCCCATTTATGCTGAAACCAGTAATAGCATCAGCGTGGCTCTACCACCTATAACTTGTTAGTGTCTACACAGCTTTCTCCTAACAAGACGGAGTCTGGCGGTGGAAGTTTTGCTGCTGGGCCAACCGCTGGTGCGATACGATAAAGTCTAGAGAGATCTTCTGTCGCCCCAACTATAATGGCAGACGTACACCGTGGGATTTTAGTCCGTGCGAGTCGGACATAACCCACCATTCCCCCGAGGGTAGCGTGGATACGGATATTATTATATATAAGGTATTCATTCTCCCATATAAAAAAGGTATTTTTCTGAGTACACGTAACTAGTACTGATGATGGTAGCAGTTGAAAATTTGTCGTCGAACACCTGTTGGTATGTTTCGATAGTTGCATTTTAGAGCCACTTTCCTCTAGATTTAGAGTGTCTACTATTAGACTACATCTTCACTTAATATTGTGATATTGTGGTCAAATGCTAATATTGGAATTTACATCTCTCTCTGAGCATTGACTAAAACTATTGTAATATTAATTTAAAAACATCTATGTAAAAAAGACGAACACTGTAGGGTTTTATTATATATATTTATTTACAATGTTATGGTAACACATCCGTAATACGTCCACTTAATGCAGTAACGCGGCTGGATTGATGCTGACGCGTGCGAGGGTGAGCGGAGCTCGCGCGTATCTCGGTGGCTGGCACAGCCCCGTACCGTTTGTAGGGATGTAAGATTAATGGAAAAAAATCGATTAATTAGGAATCGATTTTTCTTTTATCAATAGTAATCGATTTGTCAAAAATCGATTTTATTGAAAATAAAAAACCGATTTCCGCGAAACATCGATTTTTAAAATATTTAAAAATAGACATGCTTTCCATATTCCTATAATAAACCTAAAGATTCAAAATAACAGTTTATCAGATTAAGAATCAAATAAAATGATACGTATCGAAAAAAACAAAATAAAAGTGAATGTTCCTTTAAACTTTCAAGGTAAAGAATATAGAAACTTGATACCACAGAAATTTTCAGTACTATTAAACATTATATCGTAATAAAAATGAAATGATAAGCGTCCTAAGAAAATGACAACATTACTAATTATAACTTTAAAATTCAAAACAATGAAGTTCTCATTTAAATTTTCATATTAATTATAGTGTGATTGACAAAATTAAAATTGAAGAATTTGTTTATTGAATAATTTCAATAATAATTTATGGTTTTGTAAACTTATCGATGTCGAGTTTACCATAAGACATTTTTAGTGAACGTGTTGAAGTACATTGTACTCGGATGACAGACCTTTTTAGTTTTATTGAAATTTTTAATTTTACAGAGAGCGGTGTTTGGCTGTCATAAGAACCACAACAATCATTATAAGATATAGTAACTCATGTTACTTGTAAGGCAGTGGGATGTTTTCATTCTATGTTCTTTTTAAATTTGTAGTTTCACTACAAAGTTTTTCATTCTATCGAACAGGACATGCATATTACTGTGGTATTATTCTTTTTCGCTATAAAATACTTTCACCAGCCGCTTTTAGGTGTTTTGCTGCTAGAAAACATCCAAATTGTTTCCAACTATATTATCTCACTATGCTCACTTTTCAATTGTAAATAATAATGAAATTATTTTGAGTTTTTTTTTCATCCGTCGCATAGATGTTTAAGAAAATCGATTTAAATGCGTAATTTATAGAATCGATTTTAAAAAAATCAATTAATATTAATATAAACATCGATAATAACAAATCGATTATAATAAAATACGATTATTGTTTAACATCCCTAGACCGTTTGCTGGCTCGCTCCTTTACATGTCCGACACGATGATGCGACGGGGTGGCGATATTATTGCAATTAATCGGTACCACAACACGATCTAGTTTCTAGTCAGTTCTTCTCGATGACCTGGTTGGTTTTTGAATGGGTGGTCGTTTTGATCGGGGTTAAATTGAATAAAGTATTTTTTTAATTTATTTAAAACCTCTGTTTTATAAACGATATATACTGACTCACGAGGGGTTTTAATTCACATCTAAGGAGCAGCAACAGTGTTGGCTTGCCTCGAGATGGCGGCAGTTCTTTTGAGTGTACATAACTTTAGGAGACCGTTATCACTCGAACTGAGTTGTAAAACAAGGCAATTTATTATTTTATAATGCATAATAATTAGTTGTCGAAGTAAAAAAATCAGTGACGTTTATTCAAGCCAATATAAAATTTTCCAGTTTTCGAAAGGCAAAATAAATTAATTAATTTCGAACCGTTCAACTTGATTAGCTATATTTAAGGCAACAAGTAAGCTACTTAAGTAATGAAATTTTAATTTGGGATTTTCATTTATAAACAGTTTAATTAAATTCGTTTAGATTTTATTAAATAAGAGTTTGACTTTGAACATTTTGAAGTCTCTTGAGGTTTCTTTTGATGGACCGTTAGCGTAAATACTGTTTAGACCTCTTTAAAATATGATAATATTGTTTTTAAAAATGATTTTTCATGAGTTTTCTAAATTATCTATTTATAACCTCATGTAGAGACTTTATATTTTATTCATAATCTTGTGTTCTACGCAATATAGTTTAGTTATTGTGTACAAGTGAAGTGTATCCTTAATAAAACCACGGAGCAAGGATGCTTACTTAGCACAAAACTCCCTGGAAAGTTCTAACAACACGGCCACCATTGTGTTAGTTCAATGATTCAAGAAACTTTAAAAAAATTCAAGAAACTTGTAATATCATTACCTACTTGACAAGCAGTAATAATCTACAAGAACGTTGGTTGCCAAAATAAAAAAGTGTATAAATATGGGGTTATATATTCAGGGGGCCTACCCAAGTTGCTTATCGATAATTACTAACGCAAATAGAAAACGGTAAAATGTATGGAGATGATGTATTACTGATATATATAGGCTCCCAGTTTTTTCTGTCCATTAATGCACGGAAGTATATCTAAAGCGGCCATTTATTCACCTTACAGAGAGTTGGCTCCTAAAGTTTCGAATCCCAATTGCCAAAAGTCCTCATTAATCGTCAGGGGTTCGTTAAAAAGTTTATCAACTTTACGACACACTGAATGGGAAAATATCATTTGAGTTTTGTAGGGAATTTAATGTGAAAGTTCCGTATAAAATGCAATTTGAGTTTACCAGGAATTTGTCATATATACTTTGTACCGTGAGATAAGTATTTAGAGTTACAATTGGCAAGCGAATTTTGAATTCAATTATTTTGTAATGATTTTCACAAAAATGGTGTTTAATCTTCAAGTTAAAATTTGAATATCTTTTGTTTTCTAGTTCCTGTATTGTTTTAATTCTTTTATGCTATGAAATGACAAAAGTATGTATAAAAGAGCAAACTTGTTTCGGCTGAGTGGCTTAAGCGCTCGCCTTAATAGTCCGGTGAAGCAGTTAAGACCTTCCTAGGTCAATAGCGTAGTCAGTTCGAGAAAAAAAAGCAACATTGTTCTGCGCTTTATAGAAGATAATTTTGAGGTTAGTTTTTAGCGCCCTAAGTAGCCGAAGCTTTCTAACAGTAACTTATTTATTCCATAATCTATACATTTATCTAATACATCTGTAGTATTGTCTTTTTAAATCATTTTTTTTTTGCTTAAGTGTTGTCATGAATAATTATTATAAGGGCACCTAGTCAACATGACTTGTATAGACAGTACATATACAATATTCAAGTTTGCTATATCGTTCTTACATACTGACCTATAGCCATCGACTTAGTCTGCGGTGTTTGATTTGTTACAAGTAGACTTTGCTTAAAAAAAGAACTACAAATCATAACCTAAACCTTCCTCAGGAATCACTTTATCTACTAGTAAATACCGCATGAAAATCTGTATGTATAGTAGTTTTTGAGCTTATCACGGACAGACAGACAGACATGACAGAGGACTTTGTTTTATAATATGTAATGATTATTGTTTATATTTTGTTCATCTAAAATTAACGATTAGAACATTTTTTTTTTCAACTTTATTTTTGCCAATCAATCTTTCCGATTATTACTGCCATTGTCACGTAGTCAATAATATCACAAGCGTCGTGCGATCATTTCAATATTAAGCGTCGTGTGAGTCAATATTCTAACAAGATGGTGGATCTCTTGTTAGAACCTTCCTGGGAGTTTTTGTGGCACCTCAGAATTTCATGCTTCGTGGTATTATTTTCCATTCACTTCACTTATCACAATAAACTAACTATATTACGTAAAACACCAGCAAATTTACAAAATATAGAGTCCAATAACACAAGATTATGAATAAAATATAAAATCCACTACATGACGGACTAAGATCCCGCCAAAAACTCCCATTTATTAGTTACAATGTAGTATCATCTAGTTCAGTGGTTCTGAACCTTTTTTGATAAGTGATGCACTTTACAAATTTGTGTCAACATTACATGCTAAATTTTTAGTATAAGGTAGGTGGTAGAGCCACGCTGAAGCTATTACTGGCTTTAGTGTGAATGGGTCGGATCGGAGTAGTACCACCTTCTCACAGAAAACCGACGTGAAGTAACAGTGCTTGCATTGTTGCGTTTCGTTCGGTCAGTGAGAACGCCGGAACCTCTCCTCACTTTCCCCTTCTCCCCTTTCCTCTCCCCCCCATCCCCAACACAGGCTGGCAAAGCATTTGCGACTCCACTGGTATTGTAAGTGTCTATGGACGGTGGTGAACACTTAACCTCAGGTGACCTACCCATTCGTTTGCCACCTATAATATATATAAAAAAAATAGAAATGTCGTATTTGCAAATCTCGCAATACATTTGACAGCTGCTTACACATCAATGTATTTTTAATTTACTTTATAAGAATTTTATAAAAAAATATCCACTGACTGAATTTTCTCTATCGCATATTTGGTAAAATTTATTATTATAACCGCCCTCTAAATACCTGAGGTTATTATTCTTCTCAGGTATTTCAGTTAATATGATTTGACCATAAATTCTTCGCTTGGACCGAGGCCTGAATTAGACATATTATATTCATGAATAGGCTCATATAAGTCCATGAATGTAAATTGGATTAAAAAAGTTTTTATATTAACTTTAACGTAAAAGTTGCTATATAGGGACTAACTAGATTCGGTCGAGCTGATAACTTTTGGACTGAATTATTTAATTTTCTTGTATTAATACTTTATATATATATATATGTGTAAATGGGTATTTTTTGGTTTATTTAAGACTAATAAACTTTAACAACGTTTGAGTTTTCATAATGAAAATTGTCATATTTAATTATTTTTTCACGAAGAATGTTTTTATGGTATGGTTTTAATATTTTTTTCGAAAACAATAGATAATTTTTTTTTTGTCATAATCACAGTGTAAGGGGTGTCGAATAACATCTTAAGACTTGAGACACCCAAGCCAACCTCACCTGCACGTGGTGCACCCTGCTGATCAACGAACGAGGCAATGGCGAGAGCGGGGTGGTAGGGTTTTACAGCCCGACTGGGTCGCAACCACCATGCATATGTCGAAAAAGCCCGTCATAGTGATTCGCTTCTGCGCGTCGCGTTTCGGGATCAGCCTGTGTCCAGTACCGGGCGACTTTCGTCATTATGGCCGGCATGACAGCGACGACCGGCGATGGATAATCTGTCTCTCGGTGGTTGCCGATGTTTTTGGATTGTACTATACTTAACATCAGGCTTAGTGCGGTCACTTTGTCGTGCTACTATAAAAAAAAAAAAAAAAAAAAAAACAGTGGTAATAATCTTATTTTCTACAAATCCTTAAAACTTTAATACGTGAAATAGACTGTATATGACCTGTTTTATAATACACCATAGTATATAATAAGACATTATTGTGTGGTGGCAGGATTTTTCAATAAATTAAAAAAACTTTCAGATTTTATGATGATTAAAGCAAACAATTCAACTGTCCATCCTTATTAAGAGAAATATAATACAAACTTACAATGGTGAAAGTATTTATTAAATTTTATAAGTTTTAGTAAGCTTTTGGTGAAGTAATTTTATAGTTCAAGGAATCTTATATTTTCTTGTAGATATATATATACAGTTCCTCACAGACAAATAATTCTAAACCAAAATTTCAATCCTCATAAAAATATGTATTACTTTCTTAACAATTTATAGCATATTTTAAAACTTATAGATTCTCTTAATACCAATTTTATCAGAATTAATAAGACTGTTCTCATAGGTTGAAAAAATTCTAGGTGACACGGCAACATATTAACATCTGTATAGTTTACCCTATCGCCATGTAACACTATTTATTATGTGTAGAAATTTGTAAACTGAACTTATTTACATAGCATCCATTTGTCTATAATTCAATTACTTCTAACAAGAAATAGTAACAAATAAATTTTGAGCCGCTGAAGACGTAACTAATTATATTAAGACAATGTATAGTGTTGGTAATCTTTGAACTTTTGTTTTTGTAACATAAAATACAGCCTTTGCCAAATTGTTGGACCGTTTTGCAAACCGCTTCGACAAACTAGTTATAAATAAAGGTCAATTTTAGATTCGTATAATAATATTTTAACCTTGTTTTGTGTTATACTTTTGATTTTATTAAGAGCCAGTGCAAACTTACAATTATATTCAGAATAGCCATCGTCCGTCACAAAGTAATACGAAGGCAATTTTGAAATTTGGAGAGGATACTAACTGCGTATTGGAGGCATCCTTTAAGAATAGGTTTTATGAAACTTCCAAGTATATAAAAAGGGGTGGCAAAAGAATGGGGGAATAATATTATTCGGGTCGCATTTATTTGGAACTTTCTAATGATATTCTTCGAAATAATAACGAGTTTCAGGCGCTCTTCCAAATTTTACATCTAAGGGTTGTTAAAGGGTCCGCAAAATGTATCTTTATGAAGAAACGTGTAATAAATCATGAATTTATTAATTTTTTTTTTAACTCTGTCGATATGTCTGTTTTTTTTTATTTGTTCCGTGTAATCTTCAAAACGACTGGACCTATTTGATTGTTTTTTTTTCTTCTTAGAAATGACTACGCTTAACAGCTTCACCGGACTACAAGTAATATTTGAACGGGAATTCTACGGGCAAATAAGTAACTAATTAGCTGTTTTATTTAATATTGTTCGATAATGTGTAGCTTCATATTTTCATTATTTTCTTATATAGTGTGAGCACTGAGGGTGATATATAGTTTAAAATTCCAGTTATGTAGCTGATCATAATCCCATCCCATTCGATACACTATTAGTATTCACATACATAATGTACACGTTACCTGTTACAGTAGATGATGTGCGTGTGATACAAATATTTTTGAAATAGTATTATTGTAATTTACACTAGATGTGTAATCACAATTTTAAATTTATTTAATATATTAAAAAAAAAACGCGTGCGAAGCCGCGGGTAACAGCTAGTTTATTATAAAACGAATACTGAATCGTCAGAACATGATTACTAAAGTAATATTAGATACTAGTTTCAATAATAATATCAGAAAGAAAGTAAATTATATGAATCAAAGTAAAGAAGTTCAGTTTAATCAACTGAAAAATACGCTTACTAAGTTCGCAGTAACGAGGGATCGTTGAAAAATAATTATGTTTTTCTGATTAATAGAGTAAAGAAAATGAAATGATAATATATATCAGTTATTTATGACTAGATTTTTACGGGGATTTTGTTTTTCGAGTAAATTATGTGATTAGTGATTTTTTACAATAATACGAAATAATATGAAACAGTGTAACATGAATATTCAGGATAAAAACAAGCTTAAAATGATCTTGAAGTTTCTATGCAGGAAAAGTTCATCAAGAAGATATACCATACTGATCCGTTCTTGAAAGTGTTTATTTTCTAGTCCGAAGTAGCATTTAATATGCACGGAATATTTAACATATCATCACTATTTTTCATATGAAACAAAAATTGAGTCGTCACGAGACGCCTGGCAGATGTGAAACACATGTGCAACGTAGTAAACAACACTGTATACACTATAGGTATGCGACCTCAGTGCGGCAAGAGAGATTGTGCACAGTCACTTGCGCATGGCATCGCGTCGCCACGTCTCACACATATCGCCACGCCAATAATCAGAATTTCCCTCACCTATAGAGTTTTCATATCAAAATAATTTATCATGTGCTAATTTTGAAGTATTTATCATTGCTATTTTTTAAATGTTTTTTTTTTTAACTTAAGAGGCCAACGAACAGGCGGGTCCTCAGCTGTTAAGTGATCACAGCCATCCTAAGACCAGGGGAGTCGCAAGTGAGTTGCCAGCCTGTGTTTGGGGAAGAGGATAGGGAGGAAGAGGAGGGAGCGATCATTATATCAATCATTCATCATCGATCATTATATCATGGGGAATCACGGGGAATCATTATATCTCTTATACATTACACGGGCATATTCAAAAAACGATCGTCAAAAATACTTTGATGTGAAACATCTATAAATTTTTATTTAAATTGATTTAACTGCTGTGTTAAAATAACTGTAATTTCCATATGTAATTACCAATTTCCCTTAAGCGAGACTTTGTTAAAACGCTCTGAGAATTGAAAAATGAAAAATGGCTTACGTGAACGTAATAGTAAAGGTATGGAATAATTCTTGAAAGCAGCATCCCCGCTCCTATACTATACATTTTCAAATGGAGACATTCATAAAAATAAAGAGATTTGAGTTAATTTGATTCATGTTGATATTACTTTCCACTTAGAGAGTTTATCTGCTAATAAAAAAGCGTGGGCTAAAGTAATTGCTCTAAGTTAGCGCCAAATAAGTAAAAATATGTGAGGGCCACTAAATATGTTTATATTATAGACGATTTATCATAGGAGTTATTGTTTTAGTTTTTTTATGTCATAAGAGGCAAACGAACAGGTGGGTCACCTGAGTGATCATCACCGTCCATAGAAACTAGCAACACCAAAGGAGTCGCAAGTGCGTTGCCAGTCTGTGTTTGGGGAGGGAGAGGAGTTTGAACAGAGAGAGGGGGAGAGGAGGAGGAGAGAGAGGGACATGGGTCTCCGGAACTCTCATTGACTGAACTAAACACAACAATGCAAGCACTGCTACTTCACGTCGGTTTTCTGCAAGAGATTGGTACTATCCCGGACGAGGCGACCCATTCATGCTGAAACAAGTAATCGCTTCAGCGTGGCTCGACCACAGCCACAATTATTGTTAATTTTCTAAAAATATATGTTTTAATCTGCCGGCTGAGACTTTCTAAGGTATTTTAGTATAGGTTTTCTTAGAGGGAATTGATGAGGCTTCTAAAAGATTAATCCTCGTGATGCTTCTGGAGATATAAGAGTTCATAGCCTACGGTAAGTTTTTCTTAATATACTATGGGAAAATGACTGCACTACGCCTGATTATAAGCACAGTATAATCCAAAGACAACAGGAACCACCAGTTGATAGACCATCCGTCGTTAGTCTTCGCTATAATGCTGGCCTGTCGATTTATATCATCGGGTATACTGTAGGTTTTTTTGAAATAAACTTGATATAAATGATGCTATTTGGTTTAAAATGAAAATCCTATCTGATATTATAAATGCTAAAGTATGTTTGTTACGTTTTCGTGATTTAACTTCTTGATCGAGCATCATAAAATAGTGTATGCACGTTCTTAGAGGTACGGAAAATCATATAATAATATAAAGTATATTTTATTTACAAAAAAAGGTACGGTTCTTCAAAGAGAGGTTTTTTTTTATTCAGTTTATTCTATTCTGAAGACTCGTGGTGCGTAACTTTTTTTTTGCTTACGTGTAATGTCTTGTATACGTAAAAAATCGTATGTGTGAGCAAATTTGTTTGTTTTTTTTTTCATTTATTTAATTATTGACTATCTTTGGTTTAGTGACATTATTGTTTTTATAGAGGTTGCATTTTCCTTCTTAATGGTCATCTTTAGGTTGAAATCTACAATATTCCGTGCCGGAGCGTCCACGGCTCGATGGATGAACCTACTACCCGTTTCGTCAGTCACGTCGGCATAGTAGACACAGGTGTCGGTGTATCTAGATATTGCCACTATAGCATGTGAAACGCTATCGTGGATTTGCATTCTTCTGCTTTTTGTTTGCAGTTGTGATTTAAATTCTATAGTAACGCCAGAAAAGCCTCGAGAAAAAGATAGTTGTCGCCTTTGTAAACGACGATTCACCCTTTGTGAACGATTATGTTCTACGAAACGCAGCGTGGCACAAAAACACCTAATCGTTGCACACACTGTGAATGCATAATTTTGCCTCTCGGCGTTGTACTAAAAACAAGTAACAAGGGACAGTGCTTAGTTTTATTTTATCGATTTGCAAGTCCTCTGAACCATTAAACGAATTTAACCTAAAAAATAAGTCACATGCTGCCGTTTATGAATAGTGTCATTCGATAGCGGATTTCACCTTATTGTTATCTTTCTTAACTCTCAAATAAATAGTAATCCGGTACAACCAGAAGGTTAAAATATAATCGGAATATTTAATAAACACCATCAAACGAAAGTATATACTTTTATTTAGTAATTGTATACAGTGCGACTGGTTAGTCGCCAGAAATATTTTTACAGGGTAATTATCAGTCGATTCTCATTTTAAACCAATTAAAAATAAATACTTCACATTTGACTTCATTATTTAGTTTTTTTTTTCGAAATGACTACGCTATTGACCCAGCAAGGTCTTAACAGCTTCACCGGACTAATCATTATTTAATTCATTATTTAGAGAGAATCAAAACTGGTGTACACTTAACACCAAGTGATTTACGTAAATATGAAAAGGTGTAATAATAAGGAAAGCAATTAATCACACCATGCCACGCAATACCACCCACGTTTCGCATCTTGACCCATGCCTCACTTGCTTTTGTTCGACGAAGTGACGTTCCGACGATAAGCAAGTACGTAATGATTAAACTTGAAAAGCGCGCCTTTAATAGTGTTGGACCTAGATGTGATATTTTTATGTTTAAAAGTACCGTTACCATACTTGTACAGTTTTAGAACAAATTTTAACTAACGTTCTCTTTGTTGTTCATTAATAATTGTTCTGATATTATTATTTTATATATTAAATGTGACCATGAACTACCAAAGCATTGAAGGTGTTAAACTTTAAACAGTGACCGGGTATATATACCAAGATTTTCCAAAAAACTTAATAGTAAGAGCCTAGTTTTTTAATAACAAATGAAAAGTTTCATCCAATCTGCAACGAAATAAACCGAAAACTCATCGAGAGTAGTCATGTCTCTTGAATATAATTATTTGATGCGAAATATATACTTACATTCTTTATAATCTAGCAACTGTAAAAACAAAAATACAAATTACATAATGAATAATCCTATTGCTTTAATTTATTCAACACGTGAGCTAACAGAAATCATACCGTGCCGAAATTCGTAAAAGTTTACATTCAAAACAAACCACGCAAACATAAAAATAACGTTATTTATGTTGTATTAACATTATGTTTGTTCGTTTTTAATGCTTTAGAATATTTAAAAAGTACTACAACAATGGGTTAGCAAAAATAGCAATAGAAGTGTATGTATCAAATAATTGTAAAAATCTAATACCTTTAAACGAGCAATTCTTATATATATTTATATTCGTATATATTCAGGATCTCGAAAACGGCGTCATCTATATCCGTGAAATTTAGTATGTAGGGGGATGATAAATCGATCTAGCTAGATTTTATTCATAGAAAACTTTATATGAGTTTTAAAGCAATGAAAAGATATAGCTAGAATATAAAGGTAAAATTCGCCGCCGCTATCAAAACAAAAATAGTGTAGATGGAAACCGAGTGCTTCGAGAATCTGTCTAATACCTTGTCTTAATATATTTCTTTTTGATAACAGATGCTAATTTTGTAAGGCAAACCTAACAGTTTATTTTAATTTAAAAATTATTTTAAAGAACCGAGCCTGGCTCGGTCGCCCAGCTACTAATATTAAAATACATACAATAATTAATAAGCATCTTCGCTGTACTAACTGTACCGCCGGTAAGCTGTAAGAACACAGAAACAGAAAACGTATCTGGACTAAAACGATATTAAAATCAAGGAAAATTTATAGAAATTATAATATGAAATAAGCTTAACAAACGTAGAAATCACTTTTATATTATTTAAGGATTTTCTTGCAATGTCATCAAAATAAAAATCGAAAATACTTTAAACAATTTATACCATCGAGAAGGCGCTTATGATCGTCAAAACTACCACCGATGTCATAACCCGTTCCATAGATTTTACGTGATACCCGTTAAACCGACAGACAGGCAGAAAATAATTCTAAAAATTATGGAAATCTGTTATTGATTTTAAGGACTTCCAGAGTTTTTTTTAAATATATGTAATGTAAAGATTTTGTATCGTTATCCTTTTATTATAGGTATAGACTAGCTGTTACTCGCGACTTCGTCGGCGTGAAACTTTTTGTATAAAACAGTTATTAATAAAATCATCTGAATATATTAAGTCCATTTACTTATCAATGTTTATCTCGTACTTACGCCGCGTTATCATGAAAAATTACAAGAACTTTTGGTAGAGCGAATCGATTGTAATTAAACAAAGATTAAGTTATTTTTGAAGATATGTTTTATGACTTTATTGTCAACCCGGTACCTTAGCAGTGATGCGTGTTCATACAAACAGACAGACAAACATTAAAAAAAATGATTGAAATGTTTTTTATCACTTATTCCTAGACACCTACAACATTTTATTTCCACAAAAATCGAAAAATTACAAACACGTTAGATTTGCATTCTTATTATATGTATAGATAAAATTGTTATGATTTTTGTTGTTTTATTTACACGTTTAGATAATTTCGTGGCCTAACCCGTATTGCAGAGAACTCGACTAGAGTAAATTCAATTAAGAAACTGTATCCAGTGAGAAAGGCTTCAGAGCGAGCGTGTTGTAGCGAGCTGTGCTGTGATTTGAGACTTTTTCTCGACGTTACATCGTCTCTAATAAGGCTGAGGAAAAAAGAACGTCTCTTAAGAGAAAATTTGTTCTTCTTTGAAATTTTATATCTGTTATTTTATAATAACGGCTTTTATCTATTCTATTTTCTCTCAGTTCTGTACTTTTACATAGTTATAAAGCAGGAGGTTACTATGTTTGGTAGTATGAAAACCCGATTAGGCCTCCCACGGCAGCGGCTCAAGCCTAGGTTCGTTCCCTCGGTAGGGAGCCCTTGAGTGCGTTGCTTGCGCGATACGGTGACACACAAATATACATCACCGCTCAACACTACACGATCACCCCCACACACGTGCGCGCCTACACGCTTACACATGAAAGTGGAAGGGTTTACATTTTTTTCCCTTATCGAACTGAAAAACTCTCAATTTTCCGATAATAAATATATGGAGGAGTTGTTGAGGCGTGTATGCTTGGTACACATGTACGTTTCAACAACTCATACATATATGAATAGTTAGCTAGGTTAGCTAAGATAGGTCGCGATTTTGCATGCAACAGGCAACAGCCAAGCCGAGGTGTGCCGTGCACCCTTAGGCTGGTTGCCAAAATAAAATCGGCTGAGTGCCTTAAGCGCTCGCCTTAGTAGTCCGGTGAAGCTCTATATTGTGTTAAATTGGTGGCGTTTTATGTAATATAGTTTGTTTATTGTACATAAGTGAAATGAATGAAAAATAATACCACGGAGCATGAATTCTGGGGTCTTGAAAATTAAGAAGATAAAAATTTACGAAATATTATATAGAAGATTTGGCGCTTATACCTTTACATTAATTTAGACATAGAAGAAAACTGGGTAGAGAATACATAAGAATTACCTATATTGACAACTCCAGAATTGGCAGTATGGATTTATTCTTTCGCCTGTCTTATTGGACGAATATTATTACAACTAACCTTTTGGAATAGCAGCACAAAATAGACTTTAGAAATGTTTGCGATAGCAACATACTACGTATAATCAAAAATTGAAATTAAAAATAACGTAGAGTAAACTTTTGAATAGGAACACAAAATAAACCCTGATCATATTTCCGATAGAATGTTATCATGTTACCATGGCAACACACTGTGAATACCGGGTACCTGCTCCACTGGAGCCGGGGAATCTTTCTCCGAGCCCTCGGGTTCGGGCAGTCCCACCGTTGTTCAAACTTTTGCTTCGACCTACAACAGCGAGGAATGAGAGCAATAAGAACAACCGATCGCTCCAAAAAAACGACGAATATGGCAACCCGCTCACGGACTACTGAACAGCCTAAAGCTCCCGAACAGCCACAAGCTCCCGAACAGTCTCAAGCTTCCGATCAGCCTGACGCTTCGGAACAACCTCACGCTTCGCCTGAGAAGCCCTAAGAAGTGCCCTCTGATGGCAGCGATGCTGGGGCACCTTATATAGTCATGGCTAATGAAGGCAGTGATGACTCGCAAGCCGGTACAATGAGGGAGCACTCACCGTCGGACTCAGAGCCAGAAGTTGGTGTGACCGGGCAATGTACCCCAGTACCTAAAAAAGGCCGCCTTCCGACGACCGACGAGTACGTAGCAATGGCTGAAGCTAAATGGAACTCCCACCGTCTAAAGAAACAAGAGCAGCTTCTTACTGCGGAGGAAGAGATAAAGAAGATAGCATCGCGGGCACGAACTGAACGTGCTGCACGAAAGGTCGCCGATCCAGCCAATACTGGTGAACAGCCCACCGTAGACCTGCAGCAAAGAGCCCTTGGCGACTTGGAAGTTATTCTTTGCGTTGCCAGAAAATTTGGGCATCTGCATGGTGTCTGCATAAAGGCGCTTAATGAAGCTGCCGCGTCCCTTAAGGACGTAGTGAGTGTGCTGTGAAGCTGGACTGCGTGTGAGGAAGTCGAGAAGCTTCAAGCAGCCTATACGAGGTTGGAGGAAGCCAACGCCAAACAGGCTGCAGAGTTAGCAGAGCTCCGCAAGCAGATAGTTGTGTTATCCATCTCTTCCAACTTTGACAAAAAGTTTAACTGCAGTGGCTATTATACTACAGCCCCAGGCACAAGAAACGGGACTCTCCTATTTGGAAGTGCTGAAGCACATAAAGTGGCGAGTCAGCATGGCGGAGCTTGGTATAGCTGGCGTTAAATGGCGCAAAACAGCTACAGGAGGCTATCTATTTGAGGTTCCCAGTGCCACTAGCAGCGAAAAAGCGGATGCTCTGGCCGCTAAAGTCAGGGAGGTTGTCCAAGAGGGTGTAAAAATATCCAGGCCCATGCGCACCACTAACGTGCGTATTTCGGGCCTGGATGAGTCAGTAACGCCCGAGGAAGTCGTCACGGCGGTCGCCGCAGCTGCTGAGTGTCCACCGGACCCCATTAAGACGAACGGCGTTCGCCCCGATCTCAGGGGGCTATGGACGTCAGTAATCGTGTCCGGTGGCAGCGGCTAAGAAACTAGGCGACGGACGAAAGGTCCTTATTGGATGGGTTTTAGCGCAGGCAAATGTCCTACCGCCCCGGCCCCAAAGGTGCTTTCGTTGCCTCCAGGATGGTCATCTGGGGGTGAAATATACCGCCACTGTTGACTGCAGTAAACTCTGCTTTCAATGCAGTCAACCGAGGCACAAGGCCCGCGAATGCAGCGCGGAAATGCACTGTGCGGTTTGCGCAGCTATAAGCAAAGCCGCCGGCCATCGAATGGGAAGCAGGGCTTGTGCAAGACTGTGAACCCACCCAAAAAGTAGGCCAGAAGGAAGAGGGTGAGAAGAGATAAGGATCCCTCACAACCCTCCGCGTCGTCGGCTGGGCAAGGAGCAGGGACGACACAAGTGGTGGAAATGAAGTGGCTATGGCGCTCCGTTTCCTCCAAAGCAACCTTAACCACTGCGCCAGGGCCCAGGACCTCCTATCCCAGAGCATGGCGCAGTGGTCGATCCAAGTCGCCGTCATGGCTAAGCCGTATTTTATCCCAACTGGGGATAACTCGGTGGGGACGTTCACGTCTCGGTAGCCCTAGTGTCCCAGGCTGCCGCTAGCTCTCCGCGCCTCACTAACATCTTGAAGGGGTGAGGGTATGCAGCGGCTCATTACGACGGCGTGGTGGTGGTGGGGTTTTATGTGCCCCCTAGTATGCGTTTCGCCGACTTTGAGGACTTGGGGATCTACAGATCGTCGTTAGTCGCAGTCATCCTCACTCCGTCCTATTGCTAGGAACCTTCAACGCTAAATCTACGGCTTGGAGTTCCCTCGCCACGGACGTGAGGGGTGAGGCCCTGGAAGAGTGGGCCATAACATAATACTCGTTCTGAACAGAGGGTCTGTTAACACGTGCGTGCGACAGCAGGGAGGGTCGATAGTGGACCTTTCGTTCGCTAGCACTGCTCTAGCGCGACGTGTTCAGAGCTGGAGTGTCCTTGAGGAAGTGGAGACGTTATCGGACCATCGCTACATACGGTTTTGGTAGGTGGTAGAGCCCCGCTGAATCTATTTTTGGTTTTAGCATGAATGGGTCGGCTCCTCCGGGGTAGTACCACCCCTTTCACAGATAACCAACGTGAAATAACAGTGCTTGCATTGTTGTGTTTTGTTCGGTCAGTGAGAGAGCCGGAGGCCCACGTCCCTTCCTTTCTTTTTTCCCTTTCCTTCCCCTCCTCCTTCTCCCATATAAAGGCTGGCAACGCACTTGCGACGTCCCTGATGTCGCTAGTGTCTATGGACGGTGGTGATCACTTAACATCACGTGACCCGCCAGTTCGTTTGCCTCATTAGATATAAAAATAAAAAAAAAACGGTTTGACGTCTCCACCCAAGCCTTGGTTGGACCAGCCCGTAGGACCCCCTTAGGGGAAGGACCACGTTGGGTCTTGAAGCGCCTCAATCGCGAGGCGCTCTTGGAAGCGGCGGTCGCGCAAGCCTGGGTGACAGGCGAATCACTAGACAGGCCTGCCGACGTCGACTTTGGAGGCAGGGACTCTCTGGGTGGAAGTGATGCGTATCTGTGATGCGGCAATGCCCCGTGTTAAGAGGCCGATACTCGCCAAGCGTCAGGTGTACTGGTGGACCGCCGAAATAGCGCAGCTACGCATAAATTGTGTGGCGGCCCGTCGCCAGTACACCCGTCAACGACGCAGGCGGGGCCGCTCGCCGGTCGCGTCCTCATTACAGGCAGAGCTCTATGAGAGGTACAGAGCAGCCAGGCTGGCGCTCTGTAGAGCTATTGAGCGTGCTAAGGCTCTAGCTAAAGAGGAACTGCTCGAGTCTCTCAGTCGGGATCCGTGGGGGCGCGTGTATCGTATGGTACGTGGCAAATTACGCCAGTGGGCTCCCCCGATAACCCAGAGTCTCGATCCAGAGCTCCTCAATGAAGTTCTGGTTGCTTTGTTCCCGTCAGTAACAGAGCACGTGCCTCCAGCGATGGCTCCGCTTGCAAACCTGCCCAGGGCGGTTGGCTGCGATGGTAACGATGACGAGGTCCCTGAGGTAACCCGGGAAGAGTCGAGGGTGGTGGTGAAACGCCTGCAAGCCAAAAACGCCGCCCCAGAACCTGACGGCATACCTGGCCATGTGTGGGTCCTGTCTTACAAAGCCCTCGAGCCCCGACTACTGAGGATCTTCACTGCATCTCTTCAGCAGGGCCGGTCTCCACGCATATAGAAAACCGGCCGTTTGGTCCTGCTGAAGAAGGAGGGGCGCCCGACGGACAGCCCGTCCGTCTAATGGCCCATAGTGCTGTTGGACGAGGTGGCAAAGCTCTGCGAGCGAATTATCGCCGGCCGCCTCGTTCGGCACCTGACAGGAGTTGGGCCGGACCTAGCGGATAACCAGTTCGGTTTCTGCCAGGGACGCTCTACCGTTGATGAAGTGATGCAAGTTAAGATCCAGGCGGAGGAAGTAGTCGCCCGGGGCGAGGTTGTTTTGGCGGCATCATTAGACATCGTCAACGCTTTTATCACCTTGCCCTGGACCAGTATTGAGGAGGCACTCCGCTATCATGGAGTGCCTCACTACCTCCGCCACATAGTCGGGGCGTACCTCTCCGAGAGGTACGTAACCTTCCCGGTTCAGGGAGGGATGTTTGATCAGCGAGACGTAGTATCCGATGTTCCACAGGGGTCAGTCCTGGGTCCCCTCTTGTGGATCATCGGATACGATTGGGTGTTGTGCGGTGCGCTCCTCCGAGGCGTCTACGTTATTTGTTACGCTGACGACACACTAGTGTTAGCTCGGGGAAAGACGCACCGCGCGGCCGCGATCCTTGCTACGGCAGGAGTCGCTCAAGTCGTCGATAGGATCCGGCGTCTGGGATTAGAAGTGGCGCTGCACAAAACCGAGGCCCTGTTTTTCCACGGACCTCGGAATGTGCCACCTAGAGGATCCCAGATTCATGTGGGAGGTAAGTCCATCGGTATCGGGTCGAGTATGAGATATCTCGGTCTCCACCTCGATAGCCGGTGGAAGTTCGAGGGACACTTCCGGGAACTGGCCTCCAGTTTATTGGGCATAGCGGGTGCGCTTGCCCGCTTACTGCCCAACCTAGGGGGGTCCAATTCCATCTGCCGGCAGTTATACCTAGGGATCGTGCGGTCAATGGCCCTGTATGGGCGGACTACCTGACGGCCACCAGCATCGCCCACCTGCGCAAATCGCATAGGGCTATGGCCGTCAGAGCTATACGCGGAAACCGCACGATCTCCTACGAGGCGGTCTCCGTACTAGCCGGATCCCCACCCTGGGACTTGGAAGCGACAGCCTACGCGTCTCTTTACCATATACGCGTGGAGGCGTTGGAGTGAAGATGACAATTGGCGCCCCGAGAAATCGAGGCGCTGAGGTCACAGCTCCACCAGGTTCTAGTGGTCGAGGAATAGCGCCGACGACTCGAGCGGCCGATCTTAGGCGTGGCAACTATTAAAGCCATTCGGCCGGTCATGGCCGAATGGCTTACCAGGCGGAGTGGCGCCCTAAGCTTCCGGCTGATACAGGAGCTCTCGGGGCACGGTTGCTTCGGGAGCTACCTGTATCGCATAGGCCGGGAGCCAACGGCAGGGTGCCATCATTGTGGCTGCGCGACGGACAATGCACAGCACACATTAACAGTCTGTCCCGCCTGGGACGTGCCACGCCGCGAGCTCGTTGCGGCCATAGGCCCGGATCTCTCGCTCTCGACTATCGTCTGTAAGATGAACTCAGTCGCTTCATACTATGAGGCAGTTATGTTCGCCGAGGAAGCGGCGGAAAGGGAAAGGGAGCAGACCACCAGGCTTATCTCCCGCGGCCGACGAATACGGGGACGATGGGTCGGAGACTATCTTATGCCGCCGTAAAGGGCCTGCGGGCGATGTGACGCGCGCACGTCCGTCGCCCTGCGCTCTAGCAGGCCCACGTAGTGGAGGCACATTGTGCCATGCGACTCCCACATTTCGTCGGGAGGCGCTTAACACCCGCCCCTCCCTGGGGGGAATTATTGACCCACTCAAGCCGCAGAAGGGGCCGACACCTGCCGGGTGAGCAGACGCAGTGCCGTAGGCAGCTCCTTCTCCCCGGCCAAACAGGTGTAAGTAGGCACCATGGGGTTTTAGTCCGTGCAACTCGGACATACCCCACCCTCAGCTGCCCGGCTAGGGTGGATATCTGTAGAGATTTCCCCATGTTAAAAAAAGGATAAGCACAGATAGGTCATGAATTGCATACAACAGCTAACAGCCCAAGCCGAGGTGTGCCGTGCACCCTTGAGCCAGTTGTCAAATAAAATCGGCTGAGTGCCTTAAGCGCTCGACTAAGTAGTCTAGTGAAGCTGTTAAGACCTTGATAGGTCAATAGCGTAGTCAGATCGAAAAAAAAAATCTTGGTGTGGTTTTAATGCAAACCCAGTACTTTAGCAGTGATACGTGTTCATACAGACAGCCAGATATTTCTAAAAATGATTGAAATGTATCTTATTACTTATTCCTAGTCACCTGGAACATTTTTTCATTATAATCGAAATAGTACATACACGTTACATTTACAGTCTTATTATTTGTATAGATAAGAGATTAATATTATATATTGAATCTGATATAAAAAAGTATAAAACAATAAAACAGTCCTCGTCCGTCTAATAAAACATGCACAATAAATGTTTTGTAAATACAGTGAGAAACGTTATCACAATTTCACGGTTCATAAAAATAAAGCATACATAATTTTGAATGTTCAACATTTTGTCACCAGCGTGTGCAATAAACTGCCAGTTCGATTCTCATAACACGTGTTAATGTCTGCACTTTACTATCCAGCACATGAATGTAGAAAAACACTGGCATTTTAGAGTTTTTTTATTATTTTACTTTAGTATTTGTGATATTCGTACTCTATGAGTTAATGTACGAAATTACTTTTTTTATCATAAGAGGTAAACAAACAGATGGGTCACCTGATGTTAAGTGATCACCACCGTCCATAGACACAAGCAACACTACAGGAGTCGCAAGGAAAGGGGGAGGGGGAAGGGAGACCGAACGAAATGCAACAATGTAAGCACTGCTACTTCACGTCGGTTTTCTGTGAGAGGGTGGTATGATATTGTGATGATGTTGGTTGATGGTAATAATTAATGTATAAGACTTAATGAAAAGAATTAATGTATATGACGCATATTAATTAAAATGTAAATCAACGATACTTTATTCAAATTAGGCGCTGACAAGGCGCTTATGAACGTCTAAGCTACCGCTAGTACGGAGAAACAACACAGTCATCGAGAAGAACCGGCAAGAAACTTGATCTGGTTTATAATGGTAATATAATATAATGGTTAATTTGCTTAAAGCCAGTAATAGATTACTGGCAGTTCGAAAGAACAATGCACAATCCCTTTTGATACTAAATGACAATATAGTCTAATATGGTAAACACGTTAAGCCTAGAGGAGAACTCGCTTTCAAGTCCATTTATTGGAATACATCTATACCTAATCGGTGAAAGATTTACAAGTTGATATCTAATCTATACTACTACATGGATAGCAAAGTGAGCTTAGACTAAGTTCTAATACCATGTTTTTATTCTTTTATCTGAAAGTTCTTTTTTTAGTGGAGAAATCTCATTGGAGACACCTCCCGCTGCTGGGGGATAGTGAGAGGGTTATGCCAGACTCCTATTGACTAAAACTTCACTGCTGTCTGTGTGTGGACCAGGGAACCGGGATGACGGAAGAAGACTCCGATACCCTAGTCACGTGTTCAGATCGCCCTTTGATGGTATTACGGGGATCATTTTCTCGTAGATATACAAGACTCTCCTTGGCCATATTCAGAAGTTGCGGTTATCCTGTGCTTCTTCGTCACGGGCCCTCCTTTCCGTGGCAATGGACGCCCCCGCGGCCATTCTCTGAAAGCACTAACTTATGGATACTTTTATTTAAAGTTGTTTCTAAATATCTATTGGTGTATTTAGCACTAGTAGTCGAATGAAGCAATTCCTTTTTTCATGTTCTAATATGTTCTGCCTTTAAACACACCTATACCTAAGCTCGCTAACTATACAAATGGTGGTTATTGCATCCAGTAGTTATTACTTTATAATACATCTAATGGCGTTTCCCTTGCTATAATGCTTTTTAGTTTCTTTATGTTGCATGGCGGTAGGACTTAGTTAAATTCGCCTGGCTACCACGTTGAAAATTGAATTGTACATCTGTTGCCAAACATTTATATTCCATCAACTGCTTTGATAACTAGTTTGCCTTTAGGTTACCGTGTTTACCATCTTAAGCCACATTGTCATTGTACCTCAGATGACTTAGTGCTTAAACTTATACGGTGTTATTAAAAACAAGTTGAATACGTATTGAGTACTTGCTTAAAAAAGGTTACGTTTTAAATGCATCGTTCTGATGCGATCTTCGCCATCTTGCTCTTTTGTCTCGCTTTGGTTAGGCAAAGTTAAAACGAAAAAAGGATAACGCGGACTTGCTTCGAGCGATCTAGTACGATAGCATCTAGTACGAAACCTTTTTAAAGCAAGTATCTAATACATATTCAACTCTTATGTAATAACACCGATAAAGTATAAAAATTAATATGATAACAAAACACACAACGAAATGTATAATAATTTACAAGATCCTAAGTATTTACTTATGTCATTAAAATTTTTAATGCTAAAATTTTGATCTAATATGTAAATTAATTTAGATAGAATAAGATATTAATTAAGATTAATCTTAGGGAGAAATTTGTAAATTACCCACATGATAAAATTCTTAACAGGAACCAACTGGTAACGCACACTTTCAATCGGTGTGTCGAGAAACATGGAATTGTGCATATATCTATCTATCTAATACCTTTAAACGAGCAATTCTTGTATATTTTTATATCTATATATATTTAAGATCTCGTAAACGGCGTCATCTATTTCGGCGAAACTTAGTACTAATAACAATAATAAAAAATAACTAACTACCTACAGTTTCAGGGACGATAAATCCATCTAGCTAAATTTCATTCATAGAAAACTTATTTAACTGAGTTTTCAGGCAATGAAAAAATATAGCAAGAATATAAAGATAAATTTCGCCGCCGCTCTCAAAGCAAAAATAGCTCAGATGGAAATCGGTTGCTTCGAAAATCCGTGTAATCCCAGTTCGAATTCAAATGACAGCAAAAGAGATATATTTTTTTTTGTAAAAAAAAAATAATTTTATAAGGCAAATCCAAGAGTTTATTTAAATTTAAAAATGTTTTTCAAAGAACCGAGCTAGGCTCGGTCGCCTAGGTACTAATTCCTTATATAAGTAGCATAAATTAACACTTAATAAAGCATTGTTGAATAGTCGGTTAAGGTTAGAACGATTTCTGAGAAATTACCACTGAGAACCCTCCTCGAACATGCGTCTAGCTGTAATATATATTCGTATGTTCAAGTATCTTTCATTTACTGCTAAATATTTATATATTAATACGTGAAGCAAAAACCTTGTATCCCTCTTCAACCGATTTCCCGTGAACGGGTGAACTTCAAATTTGGCATAGTTAAAGTTTATATGGCGGAGAAGTGCAGAAAGCTATTTATTTTGTATACAATGCATTAGAAGTACATTAAATTAATTAAAATATGCATTAACCACACTACTGCTTGAATTTTACACTTCATATAAACACATGTAAATAAAAAAGACATTTTGACAGGGCCGTCAATAACGACTTCCAAAAAGGTTGCGAAGGAGGTTGCTGTGTTCGACCATATATATTTTTTAACTTTTACGTTCCAATTACCATTTTTCATCCTACATTCAACAATGATATTATAACATATAACTATTATTGTAATTTATATTATTTTTTATGGTGAACTCACTTTAAATGATGTAAAAATATGAGCCAAATAATACTTTGTATAATCAAAATGAGAATTTTGTTCATAAAAGTAATCCATGACTTAGACCTCCGCGGTTACAATGTTGCAATTTAACCTCATGTAGCAACAAAAAAGAATTTATTTTTAAAAGCTAGTGGTAGTATTAAAAACATGTTTGTCTTGGATTCACCATTTGATTGTATTGTGCATCCATTACTTTTCCTTACGATGATACTGGGCATATCACTATTTCTTATAATGAACAAACTACATTTAATTCAATATCAACCAGAAATACCACCCACCCATGGTGTCGTGTAAAATTAATTGAAAATTGTGTCATGGGTTGCGATATTTTTTTTTATTTTCGTAAAATTATGTGTGCTAAAAATTTGACAGCTTTACCACGTGGTTTTTGTTTCAAATTTATAATCAATTTCAATTTTCATTTACACAGATTTTTTTATGTTTATATAATTAAAGATCATGGCAAATGGCAAATAACTGAGTAGCCATGATGAAAATCTTCGATTATAGAAGTACCTTTATACTATACCCTTTGACAGAAGAACCCTAATAAAGTTTAAACTTTAAAAAATCAATTAACTATGCTCGAATGTCAACCACTGGGCGCCTACTAGTCATAATAAATGTGTATTATGTATTCGAACTTTATACATTAATCAATACTTTGACCAGTTATAGCACGAGTCTGTAGGTATATATTTTTTGTTTACGGTCATTGTTGCGTAACGTTATGATGACGTTTCGAAATTAATACAATGAAAGTAATGTATTCGGAGAAGATGTTATTGAAAATTTTTCAGTTCCTTTGTGTATAATAAGTGTATATTTATTATTATGTTCTTGCTTTACTCAAGTGTCTTATAAAACCGTTTCTTTGTATTATTTTTATTGTTACATTCAAAGTAAATAGAGAGTATGCATCTATTATTAATTAAAATTAAGAATATATTCGATTCGCATGAGAGATAAAAAGATGAGAATGTCTTGGTGGCAACTATTGTGTTCATTGTATGATTATTTGTTGTTATATGAAAAGTTACGTTACGTAAGTTACGATGTTGTTTTTTTATGTATCGCTAGCTGACTCGTGTAATTTCGTCTGCACCAAATCGGTTATTAGCGGTTTCTATTGTATTTTATAAAACTTAAAAAATCTAAAACCCGATTGTAGCGATATTTACCGCATCTAACTGTGAATTCAAACTATCTAACTATATTTTTATATTTAATAGGTTGTAGCGGATTACTATAATGTTACCTGGTGTTAAATGGCGATGTGGTCTAAGATGGTAAACATGTCAAGCCTAGAGAGGAGGGGAACAGGCTATAAGTGTAGGAAACGCATGAAAACGCTTGGCAACAGATTTTCAACCTACGACCGGTCGTAGTTAGCATAGTATAAAAATATAAAAAGTCATACCACCATGCTGCCATTACTGCTGCCTTTCACCATGTACCATCGTTCACTTTCACAAGGATAATATAAATATTTTGCATTGCATACTTGCAATCAAGCAAAACATTGCACATATTAAGAATTGGTCAGTTATTTATCCGTTATCCAATGAACTGAGGAATTAACTGAAGGCAATGTTGTGTTATAACATATCGTATGATGCACGTAAACTTCATAATGCAGGTCCATTGGCTTGTATAATAATATTGATATCGTTTCAACTAGAAAGTGAATTATGTTAACAATATTCAAACAGTTTTATCTAATACTAACTGTTACCCGCGGCTCCGTACGCGCTCTTTTAAAATGTATTAAAGAAATGTAAAATTCTAAGTAAGTGTATAAATAACAGAAATGATTTTTCAAAAACATTTGTAATTACGACACGCATGCCAGCTACTATAGGGATTCGCTCCGTCGTCACACGCGTACGAGGTCGTCCGAGAGTGCCGCCTACTCTGACCTACGCGACGATGCGTCCTTCCAGCGCTTCCTCGTCGGCTCCGTCGGCAATGTCGAGCCGACGACCCAAAGGCCTTTCTCAGGGCCAACCAGACGTTGCCTCAACGTCATCACGACGACCATCCCGCCTGCCTACGGACCTCGCCGATGCTCGACCGATGACCCCCGCAACTCTCCATGGAGCCCGTACATCCAGTGTGACGTCGCGATCCCCGCTCCGCGACCAACGGGTGCGACCACCCCTCGAGACTCCTACTCCGCTCAGGGTGTACGACGGTGATCTGATCACCCTCGCTCGGTTCATTGGGACCGATGATCTGTCGGAGGAGATGGTTCGATGGACGGCCTTGTACTTGAGGGTTCAAGAAGCGGAGATCGAGAACAAGAAGCCTCTGCCCGAAGACATCGCTGCCCTGCAGCTCGCTATTAGTGGGCGCATGCAACCTCCGGAGATCCCGAAACCGTGGCTCTTGTCGAGTCCAATCGGGAGAGCGCTACGTCGCAAGCGCACCTCCCCGGACTCCGAGGGCCACAAGAAACTCAAGCCTAATACGCTTGAAGCCCAACCGACGCCTACACCGGCAGCGCCCCCGGCTACCCCGAGCGTGCTTGCACCCGCGCCGGTGCCGCGAAGGGTTGCTACGAGCGAGCAGCCCTCCTACGCGGCGATCACAGCGTCACCTATAACCGCGCCTCCTCCGAAGGCAGCCCGCCTGCGGAACCCTAACGCGGCTATACCGCGCGACTGCTGCCAATAGCCAATCAGAGACGCCTGAACCGAATAGAGAAGGACCGCGATACCCACCGATAGTAGTCGAGAAGATGGACAACTGGGTCGTCCATTTCAAACAACTCACAGCTACTCTAGGATATCCACCGAACGCGCGCGCTTACGGACAAGAAGTCCGATTCATCCCGGCAAACGACGATGAATACCGAGTCGTCCAGGACTACCTGGGAAAACAGGAGGGGGTGCATTGGTTCTCATACAACCCCCCCCCCCCCCCCCCCCGAGAAGAGAAGCTTGAAGGTCGCGATTCGCGGCCTCTCAGTAAACACGGATCGGGCCGTCATTGTGGAAGCCCTCCACGTGAAGAGACACACGACGGAGTATGTCCGGCCGATTCAAGGACGCGGGGGTAGACCGGGGTGCATTTACCACGCAGTTCTTCAACGCACGCCTGGCCTCATACCGGCCATATACAGATCACCGAGCTCGCGAACCTAACGAGAGTCACCATTGAAGCCTGGAGAGGCAAACGCCGGCCGGCACAATGTCACTGGTGTCAACAGTTCCGGCATGTCTCTCAGAATTGCCATCGACCGATTGCCTGTGTGCGGTGCGGGGGGTCCCACCCCACGCGGCACTGCGAACGCCCCAGGGAGGAGCCAGCCACCTGCGCAAATTACGGGGGCGCCTACCCCGCAAATAGCGCGACGCTTTGCCCCGTCTACAAACGGGAACTGAGGAACCGCCGTGCAGGAACCGTCGCCCGGACCGGTGATTCCGGGCGCAAGACGGAAATCTGCACGGCCACAGAGATCGTCATGAAGACGGCCGCGGGTAGCCTCATGGCCCCCACGAACGATCCACCTCAGCGAGGAGCAGCGGCGAAGAAGCCAAAGAGGAAGAAGTCCCCGTCAACAGAGAGACCCGCGCAAGGTGGAAAAGCCAGACTAAAACTCGCGGCTCTAATTAAAGAAACCTCCAGCGAAGCCGGACTCACAGAAGCCGATGCAGAAAAGAAGTGCCTGGCGTTCCTGAGGAAGATGCTCACCTCCAGTGACTAGGAACGTCTGGCAGCAGCCCGGTCATGAAGGCCCGCTGAATCACCACCCACTCACATCTGGCGCGGACAACCGACCGCTTCGACCAAGAAGTGGCTGCCGAGAGTGACGCGCCGCCGTGATCCCAGCTCTTCTGAGCGCAATAAGGACCGACCCGTTTTCACGGGCCACGATTGATACCACTGCAGGAGGCAATACGCCTCGAACAGTTCCCTCGTCCCCACCCCAATGGGGACAGAGACGGCTCCACGGTATCCACTATAATATGTAACGTGTACAATAGATATGCGAATACCAACAGTATAGCGAATGGGATGGGATTTATTACCAGCAACATATCAGGAACTTTAACCTACTATATACCACCCTCAGTGCTCACTTACGCTATATAAGAAAGTAATCATAATTTCAAGCTAAATATTATCGAACAATATGTGCTTAGTCTTTTATTACATAGATGTAATATGCCCATATTATCGATATGATTGTGCTATTTTATACGTTGCTTTAATTACTGAGTTATGTAGATCCAAATGTATGTAAATCCAAATAAATAAATAGTCCGGTCAAATTAGACCAAAAAATAAGACTAAAGTTATCTAAATTCCCACCAAGCTGAACATCGGTAAGATTGTTTAAAATATCATTAAAAATAAAATTTGAAAGTTCCCCATCTTTCCCCTGCAAGGAAAAAAAATTATTTAAAGTCAAAGGTAAAAAAAATGAGTATTTCGCAATTTTCAGCAAAACGGTAAGTTTTATCATGACAATACCTCAGACAAAAATTATAGATTATAAAATTATCTACAAAAAAATTATTAATACTTTTTTCTTTACGAGCCACCGTTTTTGAGATATAACGATTCAAAAAGTTGTAATCGTCATAATATGCACGAGTACGCCACGTATATATACATCTCTATAGTTGTAATATATGTTAAAATATTTTTCTATCGGTCATTGTAACTTACACTACTAATATAATATATATATATATATATATATATATATATATATATATATATATATATATACATATATTTTTTCGAAATGACTATGCTATTGAC
>JACEII010000009.1:4216961-4282377 GCA_014332785.1 Antheraea mylitta
ATATATATATATACATATATTTTTTCGAAATGACTATGCTATTGACCCAGCAAGGTCTTAACAGCTTCACCGGACTACTAAGACGAGCGCTTAAGGCACTCAGCCGATTTTATTTTGGCAACCAGCTCAAGGGTACGCGGCACACCTCGGCTTGGCTGTTGCCTGTTGCATGCAAAATCGCGACCTATCTAAGCTGGCTAACTATTCATATATGTATGAGTTGTTGAAACGTATATGTGTACCAAGCATACACGCTTCAACAACTCCTCCACATATTTATTATCGGAAAATTGAGAGTTTTTCAGTTCGATAAGGGAAAAATGTAAACCTTTCCACTTTCATGTGTAAGCGTGTAGGCGTGCACGTGTCTGGGGGTGATCGTGTAGTGTTGTAGCAGTGATGTATATTTGTGCGTCACCGTAACGCCCAAGCAACGCACTCAAGAGCTCCCTACCGAGGGATCGAACCTAGGCTTGAGCCGCTGCCGTGGGAGGCCTAGGGTCTTATACCTGCTATAATAACTGAAATACTGTTAGTCTTGAATGCATACAGGTCGCATGTTTGAAGATTTAAGTAATGAAATCCCAGAATCTTTGACAAATTTTGTAGAACGAGTGATTTTAAAGAATAAACGATCAAATTTAGATCTTTTAAAATTAGTATGCACAAATATTTGCCATAGTATCATGACTGCTGTTCAATCAAGGTCTTTTAAGTCTAAATTACAATTAGGCCTCGCAGTTTTTTTTCATCGAAGGTTCTGTTCAAAACGTCTTATACAAATCTTTTCATCATTTGGTTTATGTGCATCCTATAATGAAACAATAATGTATGCGGCAGCAGCAGTTTTTCAAGGTACATTACAAAGGTTCATTTAAATGATAAAGGAAATATCTACTTGACATTTTAATTTAAACTAGAATACATATATGTTAATGGCTGGCCTTGGCACGTATTGAATCCTTATTATACCACTGTATAGTGCATTCATAATTTAAATTATTCTGATGATACCTATTTTTTTTAATCTAATCATGTTACGACCTTAGAGTATTTATTTATTTTACCTACAATGTTTTTGAAGAACAAAAGACTGTATATCTAGGTATAGGTATTTAAGTATTGGATCATGAGATAGAAGAGATTATTACAAGCTTAAAAGTATTAAAGTTAATAAATTGAAATTTTGGAATAAGTCAGAAACTTCAAAAAATCAACTTTTCAATTATAGGAAGGGGTGATCTCTATCTCTGCCGACTCTGCATTCATGTAAGTGTGTGAATAATCGAATTAGTGTTAAGGTATCTTAAATGCAACAGGTAGAATTCATAGACAATAAAAATATATAAAAATCAAAGACAATCTAATTTATCATTTCAATTTAATTCTTATATTCTTGTAAATAATAAAAATAATATTATAATCCATGATCTTCCTTAATCATGTCGCATGCTTTCTCTGCGACCATCATAGTTGGAGCATAGGAGTGACCTCGCATGAGTCTTGGGAAAACACTTGCATCAACTACGCGTAGTCCTTGTACATTGTAAACTCGGAGCCTAGAGTCGACCACTGATCCCATAGCACACGTGCCTGCGTAATGGTGATCAGGTACCATTGAACATAATATATAGCAACGCCAATAATCGTCACTATCACGTTCAAATATACCACAGTCAGTTGGATCTACAAACTCTGTTTTCTCTCGGAAATAAGTTGAATTTTCTATAGAACGAAAATGCCTTATCAATTCCATATGCCATTCTATGTCATTTTCTCCGCTATAGTAACCAGTTATAACTCCAGGATTATCAGTGGCATCAGTGTTACGAAGATATACACGCCCTTTAGAATTTGGTTGCAGCATAGTGACGGTGACATAAAATATTGATTTGTCCTTAACTGCTTCGTAAAGCCTGTTGCAAATATTCGAATTAAATTCAGCATTTATACTACAAAATGACTTGAAGTTTTTTGCGTTACCAAAAATGTTACAGTAGGTTTCGTAGTCAGCAAAATTTTGATTTTTATCTAGAGCAAATAATCCAATTATTGTTGGTGTAGTTATTTCATTTGGATCTGATGGTGACGATTCTGAGGCTTCACCCGTAGTATATGTTAAAATCACAGATAAATGATTTAAAAAGTTATAACCCACTGGTAAATCTGATACACAAAAAATATCATGACTTTGTAAATGTTCTTTCGGACCGATACCAGATAACATGAGTATCTGAGGTGAGTTTATTGCTCCAGCTGACACTATTACCTCCTGTTTAGCGAAAATATTCATTTTTTTTTTGCATTTAGTGATAACTTCAACTCCGTAAGCTTCATTAATACTATTTATAAGAATTCTCGTAGCTGTTGTTTCTTTTAAAACGTGTAAATTCTTTCTGTTTAATATTGATGAAAGGAAGGCATAAGCTGTACTATGTCGTCGCTTGTCACCTACTGTGAAAATTGGTTGACTAACACCTAGTGTATCATTTTTAGTAATGTCGAGAACAACTTCATAACCAAGTTCTCGAAAAGATTCGAAGAATTGTAACGTTTCGTCATTATAGTATCTTTTTGTTTTTAGGTACCCTGTTGTGCCATGATTAACTCTATCAGATGAGTTTAGTATAAAAGGGTCTGTAATTCTCTCACTTTTTTTAAAATAAGGAAAAACGGCATCCCATCTCCATGTAGGATCATCTAAAATTTCAGCCCAGTTATCATAATCAGCTGCAAATCCTCGGGCAAATATCATGGAATTTATAGAACTTGAACCACCCAACATTTTGCCTCGTATCAGAGATTGGGCGTTGTTTATAGTACATTGCTCAGTATATCCATCATCGTCTGCGTAGCCTCTCCAATCAAGACGAGATTTCCGTAAATAGTCTTTTAGTGATGGGACCTTTAAAAGTAACTTCTATTTTACAAATTTAAAAAGTACAGGTTAAAATTGGGTTAAAGAACAATCTTCTGCTTTGAAAAACGCTATTAAGGGGTTTTTTTATACAAATATTATATAGCTTCAGTGACTGTACTTTTGTCTGACTGAATACTGGTTTGTATTTTGGCTACCAAGTATCAGGTAAAACAATTACTAATTAAGCGATATAGATCCGCCACAGTAACTCATTGTAGTTTGTTACATTTTGGGATCAGCGCATCCTTAGAAACTTGTCATAGGTAGCTTGTAGTCCGGTGACGCTGTTAAGACCTTGCTAGGTCAATAGCGTAATCATTTCGAAAAAAAAGTGTCATAGGTATTTCCGCCGTATTTTTGGAACTATACTATGATTATTTATCAGTGCTGTTTTTTGTCGCCGTGATTACACAATTTTTTAAGTATCTAATTGCTAATATAACATCTCCAAAAGAAAATACAAAGAGGACCACTTTTATGTTTTTTTTTTTAATATTTTTCAAGAGTTTATTTCCACACTAGTTTTAATTGTATTTTTACTTACCATTGCCTGATAAGGAGGATCTCCCCCGGCTTCGATTAGCAGAACATTTATAGATTCATTTTCTGTAAGTCTATTGGCAATAATGCAACCAGCTGTGCCACCTCCGATAATTACGAAGTCGTAAGTTGCTCCATCTAATGTAAAAAATAATGGTGAATCTATTAGAGTATATCAATATATAAAAAAAACATTTGTGGCATACGATATTAATCTCTATATGTGTATAATTGCATTTTACAATGCGTATAGAAATGCAGAATTGTTATATACTTTGAAATATTCTTTACTATTTAGTTACTCTTGGTCTTAGCATAATAATATATAGCCTATAACCTTCCTTATTAAATGAGCTATATAATACAGAAAGATTTTTCAAATCGGACCAGTAGTTCTTGAGATTAACCCCTTAAGAGGTAACTTACAAAAGTTACCTCTTATATTATTAATGTAGATTTTATTTAAAAAAATTTGGACTTACTAAAAAATTAAAAAGTATCGGCATAAGACCATGACCATTCTACGAGGCAGTTTTAGGTGACTGTTTTAGACCACCCATTTTTTGGATTTGTTTGATTCCTTGGGACCAGTTTTTAATGCCTTATGATGAGAACGAGAATAAGTTGATCATTCTAATTTACCATTTCTTAATTAAAGATGGATTTAGGCCATACGAAATACGAGCCTGAAGCCTTCTTTTAATTTGACATTTTTGACTAATTCATATTTCATTTGAACCCGTAATAAAAGTAGTTAGTCACACTGATCTTATACATTAAATTAATTAATTATTTTTTTGTTAGTTAAAAATGGTAAACTATTTAATAAAAAATGGTTACACAAATATTCACAAATAAAGAATCATTGAAAAATTGTTAGTAACCTAAGAATGTTTTTTAATTTAATGTTTAATTTTTCTTATAAATATACTTTTAAAACATTGATTATTTACATTTATTATTGTTATTCTAATTCTTAACCAATACTAACCGTATACATTAGCTTGTTGTGGAAATAAATAGCTTGTCAGTTGCAAGAACGCTAAAGTGTCGAAAGTTTCTTGGAGTTTTCCGAGTGTCACCATCGTGCATGACCGTTAGTAGACGGTCTCAGCAATAAACTGTGCTATTTAAATCAATTGTGATAAAAAGGTAATATATAATATAATAGAAGAAGTAGTATTTATTTAATGTAATTTCTGTATTGTTAAGTTGTTTACTCGTTTTCACTAGACTAATAACACTTGTTCAAATACAATACAATAGCCATCTAGTTTTTTTTAAGGGGTACCTACGGACAGGTGTATTACGTTCATACGTCCGTTCTATACGTAGGCTTATTTATACTTCAAGAGCTGAAAGGGCTCCAATAATGATGGCTGGATTGTCCTAAGCAATAATTAACCAATACCAACATATCGTCGTCAAATTTAACTTACATAAGAATACTGCGTACGATATATTATTTTTATTGGTAGATGGTATACGTATAAAACCACATAGATAACATATGCAAATATAACGATTCTCAAAGTATGTATTTCACAAAAGCAAAGCTATAGCCGAATAAATGTAGGCTTCAAAATAGCAAACTTAATGTAAAAAAAATCGAGCCGCCACGGGACGTCTGGCAGATGTGAAACACCCAAAATTGTTTTGTTTCAGTTATATGGATAAAAGAACAGACTACGACAGGAATCAAGCTATGGCAAAACGAAAAGCTAAAGTATTACAAGGTACATAGTAAGGTTTGTAAATTGAAACGACTGTTTTCCCTATAGTAAAACGAGTCCCCATTTTAGGAATATTATCATAAGAATTACAAGCAATAAACACTTTCATTGTACCCAAACTGCGTAGCGCAGTACACAGCCGACACATTTGTAGGATATTAGTATAATTATAGTGGATAACATTAAATGGCTGGCGTACCGCCAACATCTGTTATATAGTCTTTTGACTGTTACCGCCCAGCCCTTTAATAGATACCCATTTAACATATATTCTTGGTAAATTTGTGATCACACTTCTCATTTATGAGTCACCGGTGGTGTTCGACTAAGTAGTAACTAATTAGAAACAAGGTACCTAAGATAATAATATAATATTAGTAATGCGTAAAGGCCGTTAAGCCTCATTACCTATTGAGTTTTTGCCAAGAACGGACACTAAGACGAAGTCACAGTTCACATAACAGATAGTTTCAAAACTCCCTATAAACGCTCGCATCGGCACGCTCACACAAATAAGCGCGTCGCACGACATATAAGCGAACTTCGCGGTGCTGTGCATAGAATTCCTTTCAAAACATGTCGTCGATGCGCGTGTCTGTGTAAGTGTGCCGTTTTCGAGCGTTTGTTCGTAGTTTCGGTACTGTGTCTCATATTTATACTGTGACGGAGTTGTGGTGGTTTGACCGTTGGAATATTATTTCGATGTCCGCAGATTCGAACCCGGGAATGTACCAACGAATTTTTGGGAATACGCGTACATTTACTAATTTAAATTGGTAACAGTATCGGCTGGCGGTGAAGGAATCGTGAGGAAACATGAACCTGAGAAATGTTCTTGTTCTTCTATTGCATGTGGGAAAAATATAGAACTGGGGATTTCTCAGAGTTTGAAATCGCCAATACGTCGTGGGTTGGCGTGGTGATTACACCCATACCTTCCTTCGGGAAAAGGCCTATGGCCCTGCAGTGGGTCTCTTACAGGCCGATGATGATAATGATGACGCTAAAGTAGCCCGGTGAAACTGTTAATACCTTGGTAGGTATGTCAATAGCATAGTCAGTTCAAGAAAAAAAAAGGACGCTATGTCAGACGTATTAAGGCAGAGTTTTTATGTAATCCAATTTTTGTAAGCTTTTTGGTAGTTGAATTCCTTGAACCGATTTTTTTTTGTATATTATAAATTAGCTGTTACACGTGTTTCGAATGCTTGTAATCTAGCAAAAGAAATTTGTACAGTGTAAATCTGCGAATCGTTCGCCGTGTTTCTGAGATACTTCTATTTTCTTTATATTTACGGTACCCATTTTCTTAAAAAATAATAAATGTTTTAAATAGCAATGCCGTTCATTTATATAAATGTATAGCACTAGCTGTGACTTATGACTTCGCTCATGCCAATAAAGATTGAATGTCAATTACCAGGTTGCTAGGTTATTATCCGAACAAGTGGTAGTTTTGATTTTCATAAGCGCTTTATCAAGGCCTAAATTGGGAAGAGTATTTTTTAGTAACCTCTAGTGGCATGTGAAGCAAGTTTTGATGTTCAAAGCAATCATAGGATGATTCAACAGGTTTGCGATGATGACATCTGTAATTACCTATATATAAACCTTCTTCTCTGTGCATCCACTGAAAACGGTTAAAAATATGATGTATTCATATATGTGTATGTACGTTAAAAAATAAGCCAGATCGAGTTTCTTATCGGTTCAACTCAATGACTGGGTTGTTTTCCGAATCGGTGGTAGTTTTGACGAGACCACCTCAGAGGCTAAACTGAATAAATATTCTTGATTTTAATTTTACAATTTACGTTCAACAGAATACGTAATGCACGCAATACCAACATACTTTACAGTTTTCTATGCAAAATCCTTAGTTTTTCAGGTTGCGTTGATATGTTGTTTTTTTACCATAGGAGGCAAACGGACAGGCGGGTCACCTGATGTTAAGTGGTCACTGCCTTCCATACACAGTGACAACATCAGGGGAATCGCAAGTGCGTTTACAGACTGTGTTTGTAGGAGAAGGGAAACGGGTGGGGAGAGGAAAGGGGAAGTGGGCCTCCGGCGTTCTCACTGACCGAGCGAAACGTATACAACGCAAACGCTCATACTTCACGTCGGTGTTTTTATGCGAGGGTGATACTACCCCGGGCGAGCCGACTCATTCATGCCGAAACTAGTAATAGCTTCAGCATGGCTCTACCGTCTATCAAGCAATATGAATGCAAATAGTGGGTATATATAAAAATTAAATCCAAAATACTATTTATTGTTTTAATATTACGTTTATCTATGTCCATGTTATAATTTAATTAATTACATTACAATTTATGTCGTATTTACTTATTTTATTGTCCTTATTAAGCTTTGATTCTTCTCTCTGGAAAATATCAATCCAAAGATTCATTAGAAAAGATTGCTGTCAGCAATAAGACCACGCATCATACTTGGTAATATCTAATTGTATGCACAACTGTACAATAAAGATTAAATAAACAAAGTAAACGATACTCAAATAAACAACTCATTCATTACTATATATAAAGAAATATTAGTGCTTTGAACTCTGGTATTCTATTTTTCTGTACTACATCATAATACTTGTTTATAAAATAATTTTTAATTTCGACGTTAAATATTCCAGCCGATTATGGTCGTTATATATTCATGAAGTATAAATAATGATATTGTATCTCGTCACCTTAAAAGATGAAAGCGAACATTAGACGAGTATTAAGATGACAAAATAATGACATCTCCGCGCTAATAGCCATCCTGAGGGTATTCGGAAATTTATCTTTAATTATTTTATGCAAACAGTACTCGTGAAAGTTGATGAAATTTGTAAGGTTATTTTGTTATTATGTATATTGTTTATTTATGCATATTACTAGTGTAATGTCTTTGAATAAAAATAGGTCAATGTACAAGTACACTTGAATCACATGTTATTAAAAACAAGCATTCTTTATTTTACTGACGTCTATTTCAACAAAACAATGAAGTCTGTAGTCACGAGCATGACCACAGACCTCATCGTTTTGTTTAAATAAATATATAGTAATTAATAAATCGGTCAACAACTACTGGTTAAGTTTCGAACAGTTTTCTTAGTTTTACTTTTCAGACGTTTGTGGTTATTACAAGAAAGTTAAATACGAATTATTATATACTCACTTTAACTAAACACCACGCTTGCCCGAGGCAAGTTCGCCTTATCCTTTTTTCGCATGTTTAACTTAACCTAACCAAAGCTAGACAAAAGAGCAAGATGGCGAACGTTCAGCGAGCGCGGTGCATTTAGTACGTAATCTTTTTAAAGCAAGTATTCAATACGTATTTAACTTTTTTGTAATAACACCGTTTGTCTTTATGTAAAAGAACTATGACGATAGCTTTAATACATAGTTATTACAATTTTAAGAAACTACATTTTTGTAAGCACTAAGCGTTCAGCGGTGTTTATGTTTTTTCCCCAGTACATAATATAAGTTATTAAGATAGCGAACAATGCAGCAAAGTTGCGGCTATCGGCTGGCCTCAAATAAATATACTAACATCCATTTTATAATTTAGAGATTACTTGTGTACAATAAATATTTATCCTTGATATATTTGAAAGTATGTCTTTACATGATTTGCTTCGTATGTTTATTTAATCATTTGAATTATATATTTTTAATTTTAATATTTGATGCTAATAATTTTTACATTGAATTTTAATAATTGTGGAAATCCATCATTAAAGATTACAACGGTCGTTACTTTACACACCCGTGTGAAATTAATTGCCCGCTACCAGCTATAACAAAAAACTTTTGTGGCAACGAGACGTGATATCGGCTAATCGGTTTCAGGCGAAAATGCAAAACATTTTCTAAAGTGATACATTTCAATTAAAGTATTATTTTGTTTACATTATTTCATATCTCTTATTTGAAATTATAATCTACAGCAATATTATAAAGAGGTAAAGTTTGTGGGTTTGTGACGTTGTAACGTTGTAGGGAGTAAACTCTGGAATTACTGGTCCGATTTCAAAAATTCTTTCAATGTTATGTAGGTTATTTATCGAGGATGGTTATAGGCTAAGACCACGCTAAGATAAATAGGAGCGAAACACCAATGAAGAATGTTTCAAAATCGGGTTTTTTCCTCTCGAGAGCTTCCGCTGCGTATTAGCATTAACCCAAAGTAACTATTCCACGCAAACGAAGTCGCGGGCAGAGGCTAGTACATATAATAATTTAAATCTTATTACGTATGATATTGTGAAAATTGTCGCCAATTTATATATGGGAACTATGTTCCCTGATTCATTTACTGATCATGTGGATACCATGCATTCGAACTATAAAATGCTCATTGCTGAGTTATGAGATCCGGATATAGTAAAAAAAAAAACAGTAACACGGATATATTTATAAATATTATTGAGAAAACAGAGAATATTCAGGATTAATTTAGGAATTATTGTCTTTCGTTTCTTTGCGTGATTATTACTGATATCTTGCTTTCGGGTATAGTGGTTTTTTTTTTCGTAATGTCTACGCTATTGACCCAGCAAGATCTTAACAGCTTCACCGGACTACTAAGGCGAGCGCTTAAGACACTCAGCGGATTTCATTATGACAACCAGCTCAAGGATGCACGGCACACCTCGGCTTGGCTGTTGCCTGTTGCATGCAAAATTGCGACCTATCTCAGCTAACCTAGCTAACTATTCATATATGTATGAGTTGTCCAAACGTATATATGTACCAAGCATACACGCCTCAACAACTCCTCCATATATTTATTATCGGAAAATTGAGAGTTTTTTAGTTCGATAAGGGAAAAAAAAGTAAATCCTTCCACCTTCATGTGTAAGCGTGTAGTGTGCACGTGAGTGGGAGTGATCGTGTAGTGTTGTAGCGGTGATGTATATTTGTGTGTCACCGTATCGCGCAAGCAACGCACTCAAGGGCTCCCTACAGAGAGATCGAACCTAGGCTTGAGCCGCTGCCGTGGTAACGGGTATACTGTTTTTATACTACGATGGAAGCAAACAAGCATGCGGGTAGTAAGTGTGATGTAAAGCAGTCACGGCAGCCTATGAATGCTAGCAACACCGGAGGTATTACATGCGCGTTGCCGACCCTTTAATATCCTATTTATTTTCCGCTTGAAGCACTCCATACTGTAGTCCTCAGGAAAAACCTCAGCTGGAAACTCATGAACTTGTTGAAAATATTAAGATTAAAAAATACCACATAGCTAAAAAGAATTAAAGAAAGTAGAAACATAATCCAAGTAACAACATAATTATATTTCAGAGGAATTACAGATCTAGGGGCCTAACCAAATTGCTTATCTACAATTACTAACACAAATAGAAAACGGAAAAATGTATGGAGATGACATATTTGAACGCCATATCACGTGACTTTATCCGTTTATTCCGTTATTCTTTTTCCGTTTTCTATTTGTGTTAGTGATTGTTGATAAGCAACTTGGCTAGGCCCACTTTATCATCACTTTAGCCCGCTGCAGGCCATGGGATTACTTGAAGAGGCCGTGGCCGTAATGATCCGATGACTTGAAACTCCTGTAAATACACAGTTCTTTACTTTCCCACGATAGTATTATATGTTCATTTATCAGAATGGTCATAAAAAGTAAATCAACAAATTATAAATCCGCCTAACTTTAGACAAAATTTAATTCCTTACAACCTTTATACATACATTTCTTCTGTACGTCATTGAACTCCTCCGAAACGGCTGGACCGATTTTGATGAAATTTTGTGTGCTGTGGATCCGAGAATGGTTTAGATTCACAATAGGACCCGTTAAGTGGCATTGCGGTTGAATTTTAGTTTTTTTATTATCAAGCCAGGAAAACGTCCGCCGTGCCCGCTAGTATTAACACAGAATTAATTTACAATTACTCAGATATATATTTATATTATTTTTCTATATCTCATTATTTTATTCCATTGTTTTATTTTTAAATGCAAATGTACTTACTCTCCGAATAATTTTATTGTAAAGATAATTTTATGGACTTTTGGTTAATTACATTATTTATATTATTATTTTACAATTAATTAGAGAGAAAATAAATATGTAGGTATTTTTAAGATACTGTACATTTTTATACTGTGGTTCGATCATGGATACAAACACGTGCACTACTACGGTTAGGAAATTTTATAGCATCTCTGTTACATCTATAAAATAGATACCCATGTAAATGGGCAATGTTACTCAATATCACATAAATCTTGTTTTGTTTGAATCATTTTTATTTGTTATTGTTATATTCTTTCGTTTTATTGATTCAGCCCGATGACACAAATAATTTTTATTGCTAAGATTCTTTGAAGAATAAGATCTTATTGTGTTGACGTTGGGTTTGAAATGTTTTTATGAGATATTATGAACAGCGGTTTCATTTTTAAAATGTTGTGTAACTGTTAACACATTTATGTAAGTAAAATTATAAATACTTTATTTAATTTAAACCCTGATAAAGCGGCTAGACGCGTCAAACTAACTAAGCTACCAACCTCGAGAAGAATCATCAAGAACTTCGATCTGGTTTTGTACATGGTAGAGCCACGCTGAAGCTATTACTGGTTTCAGCATGAATAGGTCGGCTCGTCCGGGATAATACCACCCTCTCACATAAACACCGACGTGAAGTAGCAGTGCTTGCATTGTTTTGTTTTGTTCGGTCAGTGAAAGTACCGGAGACCTATGTCCCCCTCTTTCCCCCTTCCCTCATCCCAAACACAGGCTGGCAATGCATTTGTGATTCCGTTGTTCTTGCTAGTGTCTATGGACGATGGTGATCACTTAACATTAGGTGACCCACGGTGCTTGAATTGTTGCGTTTCGTTCGGTCAGTGAGAGCGGCGGAGGCACAACTTCTCTCCCCTCTCCTCACCTTCCCCTCTCCCTGCCTTCTCCCTTCCCTCTCCCTCCCCTTTCTCCCTCTCCCTCCCCTTTCTCCCTTTCCACACTTCCCCTACCCCCAAACACAAACTGACAACGCACTAGCAACTCCCCTGGTGTTGCTGGTCTCTATGGACGGCGGTGATAACTTAACACGAGGGGACTCACATGTACGTTTGCCACATTAAAAAAAACAAAAATACGATGATATCTACTGAGACATCTAACCACTGGGTTAGCGTTGGTAATGAGTCGAAGATTTGATGAGATGAGATGAGATGAAGGAAAAATATTACAAGGAAACTATATGGTGGTAGGGGTTAATGTAAAAACGCCGGAACTGCCTTCCTCAAGTTAAAAATCTGTCCGCGGTGTATTCCCACAGTTGTTTACCATCATCAAATGGGATTGTAGTCTAATGGAAAAGTCTATATAATAAAAAAAAAAGAAATTGTCTCCATCTATACTAATATTATAATGAGCTAATGTTTGTGAGTTTGTGACGTTGTAGGGGGTAATCTCAGAAACTACTTCAGCGTGGCTCTACCACCTACTCGTAATAGATGGATTGAGCACTTAGTGTAATAATTTCAAAAAGGTAAAAAAAAGTGCAAACGATTTAAGTAGTGAATTTTATGTTTATTCGATTTTACTTCTGGATTGTACGCATCCGTTTCGATATTGTAAGTGCAGATGAAGTTACAAACATAAATCGATGTGATTGTGCCATTTGTAAAGTGTCCCGATAAAGAATAGGTGACACCTACACACAATATATTTTTATATTGGAATATATGTTTTGTAAATATTCATTCTACGAAATTAGCATTGGTTCTGTTATATCCATTTTTTATACAGTTAAATAAAACAGTGTTGTATCTGTTACATTGCTTTGAGAAAGTTCTGAGAGACTAGATATTTATATGATCTTCTTCTTGCCACTTTGACAAACAATCTTCTTTATTTAAGACTACTAGATACTACGTTGTTCAGTTGATCTACATTGTTTTTTATCTTAAAAATATGTTTTAAGAATAGAGGGAAACCATAAAAAATTGGAAGCAAATATACACTTGTTTGAAAAAAAAAATTGTAAATCTATACTAACATTATAAAGAGGTAAAGTTTGTGAGTTTGTGACGTTGTGACGTTATAGGAACTCAGGAACTACGGGTCTGATTTGAAAAATTCTTTCAATGTTATATAGCTCATTTATCGAGAATGGTTATAGGCTATACGTAATTACGCTAAGACCAATAGGAGCGGAGCATCAATGAAGAATGTTTCAAAATCGTATTTTTTTTCTCTTGAGAGCTTTCGCTGCGTGTTAGAAATAAAGAATATCTCTATTCCGCGCGAACTAAGTCGCGGGCAGAGGCTAGTGTCTTTATATGATTATTTACCCTCTTCCGTGCATGCGCACAACTCCGCTTGTAAAACTTCCTCACAGCAAGAATATATATCGCTGAACGCCTATTGCTTTTAAAATTCGTAAGGGTCATAAAGCTTTTATAATTTTATAGTAAATGAAAATATTGTAATATATTTTTTACGTAAGAGGACCAACTGTCTTAGAATTAAAACAACAAAAAAAATATCGAAATCTATTCAGTAGTTTTTGCGTGATGTACTCGCAAGGGCAGATGTCTGTCATTTTAATTATACGAGAACTCGTTCAGTGATCGAATTTCAACCGTGAGGAAAAAAATCCTTTCCAATTTTTTTACATTTCATAACATTAAAGCTCGTCAATAGCGATTAAACTAAAAAATAATGAAGAAAATCAGCTGAGAATCATAGGAGGGAGTTAGATATTCTTAAGCATTTCGTTTTTCCACTGCCTATTTATATATCGATAAGAGATTAATTAATACTGCCATAATCGATTGGGCAATATTATGACAAAATGTTTTGAGATGACTCATTATTGCAAAAAAATGGTGGTTCTGTTTTAGAGGAGCCCAGAGATTTTTTGTCACATCTTAGAATTTGTGCTATACTATTACGTAAGCTCAATTTTAGAGATTACGAAATACAGAGTCAGTTAATAAAACATGAGAGATTAAAACCCCACCAAAAACTCTATTTATATATTTTTTTCTTTTTTTATCTTATTTTTGGCAATCAATCATTTAGATTATTACTGCCATTGTCACGTAGTCAATAATATTACAAGCATCGTGCAATCACTTCAATAATAAGCGTCGTGTCAGTCAATATTCTAACAAGATGGTGGATCCCTTGTTAAAACCTTCCACGGAGTTTTTGTGGCATCTCAGAATTTCATGCTCCGCGGTATTATTTTCCATTCACTTCACTTATGCACAATAAACTAACTATATTACGCAAAACACCACCAAATTTACAAAATATAGAGTCTAATAACACAAGATTATGAATAAAATATAAAATCCACTACATGACAGACTGAGATCCCGCCAAAAACTCCTTTATTTATATTTTATCACTTGTAAATTTTTAAAATATCCGTATTATAATTCCACGGGCCGAATATTTATTGTCTATGTTCACCTTCGTCTGTGGTATTTGGCGGCACAGATAATTAAGCATACGTGATTTAGACCTTCCATATTGATTAATTGAGATACGTTAGTGATGTAATAGGCTTGTATTTGTGCCATTCAATTTGGTATGTATTCAATTAAAACTTGTTATAGTAAGACGATTAAATATGTGGCACAGTATGTTTGTGACCGTACAACGATAATTTAGAAGTTAAATTTGTTGTCACACGATCTAATGTTAAAATGTATAACTTTTATACCTACGACATAATTCGATCGAATAATTAGTATTAAAAAACAATTGTATTTATTGTACGAGAAATGAATAAATACGTCTTTTAAAATATTTTAGAAAACAAATATATGACAAACAAACAATAAAGAGCATAATGAAGGGTGAACCAAGTGAAAATTACTCAGAAAATAAAAAGACTGATACAAGTTCATGCGAGTTAGAAAGAAACAGCATAAACTAGGTTTCACAGTAATATACACTACGACTGGTTAGTCGTCAGCAATATTTTTACAGGATAATCATTAGTCGATTCTCGTTCTAAATCAATCAAAAATAGGTACTTCGTATTTGACCTAATTATCGAGAGAAAAACAAACTGATATGCACTAAACATCAGGTGCTTTACGCAAAACGAGGTGGTGTATTATAAGGAAATCAATGAATCACACCGTGCCGTGCAGTCCCACCCGCTTCCTATACCTCGTCCCGCGCCTCGCTTCCCTTTATTCGACCATGCGGTGTTCCCACGATAAGCAGATATGTAATGATTAACCTTGAAAAATACCCCTTTAATGTTGTTTATTGCATCTAGATGTGTTATTTTTTACTTTTAAGAGTATCGTTCCCATACTGGTAAAAGTTTTAGAACAAACTTTAACTAAAGCGCTTTTGTTGTTTCTTAGTGTTTGTTTTGATATTAATATTGCATATGTTAAATGTGACCATGAACTACCATAGGATTGAAGGGTGTTAAAGTTTTTACAGTCACTGGTATATATAGAAAGAAAGAAAGAAATTGTTTATTGTTGGAACAACCATACAATCACAAGTTACACAAAATATAGTGAAATACATGTGAAAAAATTAAGAAAAAAAAAATCCAACAATTGGCAAGCCCATTCAGCCAATATGAGCAGTGGATATATATTTAAAAATTACACTATATACTTAGGATTTAGTTTAGTTAAATCAAATATTCACGATGTTTAATGAAACATAAAAAAATGTAGCAAGCAAGTAACTGATCAAATATAATATTATAACTGCATAAACAGTGTGTATTAATTTGCAGTTACTTGCTACAAAGTTTCATTACACCTAAGGAATGGTGTGATAAAGCCTCAACTTCTCACAGTTTATTTTAATAGTAGCTCATAGTTATAATATGCATTTTAACTTTAGATGATTGGGTTTCTTCTAGTTTATATCATATTTCTACCCATATCTCTAACTGTTATAAAGCCGTGCCTACTACATGATTTAGACATGTATAGTTCTCAAAGACGTCATGTATGTTAGTAATAAACGGACGTAAGTCAAAAGATCTGGCGTGTTTGATGTTAGTGGGAGTTAGGATTTGTGGCAATTAATACTGGATGACCGAGCGCGGTGTGGCTTAATTACTTCTTAGTACTCGGCCACTATTAAGCGATAATTACTTTATATATTGTATGAAAGAAGCATGTGTTATTATAGGAAACAAGTTCATGTAATTTGAATACGTTTGACTTTTCTTGTAATGGAGTAACCTATCTATGGAGTGAAACGAAACAGTCGAGTCGATGACCGGAATCGGGCTTATTCGTCTCCACTCGTCATCAAGCGCGCTCGGATCATACCCAATCGTGTATACTCGGCTCCAGTCGTCATCAAGCATTTTTTTTTCTCGAATTGACTACGCTATTGACCTAACAAGATCTTAATAGCTTCACCGGATTACTAAGGCGAGCGCTTAGGACAGTCCGCCGATTTTATTTGACAACTAGCTCAAGAGTGCACGGCACACCTTGACTTGGGCTATTGCCTGATACGTGCAATTCGCGATCTATCTGAGCTGACCTAAGCTAGGCTATATATTCATACATATATAAGTCGTTGAAACATAATTGTGTACCAAGCGTACATACTTCAACAACTCTTATATTTATTTCATATCGGATAATGTCATCTGTCATCAAGAGTTCATTGTTCTAATAATGTTCTAATAGTGTTTATAATGTATTATAATGATATTATTTATGCTGTATATATGTATAGTTAGTGTAATATATTAAGAAAACATGATGTACCTATATGAATATCACTCATATACTAGCGAGACCGGCGGACGTTGTCCCGCCCCATGATTTAAAAAAAAATTGACAAAATATGTACCCAAACTTTCTTCATGAATTACTGGTATGGTCTTAAGCGCAAACCCATATGTTTTATTTTCGGTTAATTCTTGTTTTTAAATAGTTTTTTTTTTGAGGTAGCATTGCTACCTATCCAATTTTAGATTAACGGTTCTATATTTGCAAGGTATAAGAATTTAATGAGTTGTACCTATAAATTAATAATGCATCTGAGCAAGTAATGAATATGATTGAATTACATGGCTTCCTTAAAAGTAATTAGCTTATCAGAACTACAAAAACTTGTTTACGTAGTTTCTATGAAAACGTACACACAAAATACGAGTAAAATAGGGTACATAGGGTGCGTGAGCAAGACGTTCACAGTGGCGGTCTCTGTTAACAAAGGACAGGCCGTAACTGGGTCAGGGAAGACGGGTCGGGGGCCCATCTTTCCATTGCACACGTCCGGCAGACGGAGGAGACGGCTGGTGTGTACACGGGTGTCTCCTAACAAGACGGGGCCCGGCGGCGTTGATTTTGCTGCTGGGCCAACCATTGGGGCGGCACGATGTAGTCCATAGAGATCTCGTGTCACCCCAACCAAAGCGGAAGACGTACGCCATGGGGTTTTAGTCCGTGCGAGTCGGACATAACCCACCCTCTCCCCGGGAGGGTGGTGTATCCATAGGTGATTTCCCCACGTAAAAATAAAGGATCTACTAAATCGATTTTGAAAATTCTTTTACTAATAGAAAGCCACATTATTTGTGAGTGTTATAGGTTATATATTAACCCGAAAAATGAAAAGAGGTTTTGTTGTAGTCGGATTTGCAAAGTCGAAGAGAAACTGTCAAACGGGAATGTTTTTCACAAAAGCTGCCTTAACCAAGAGATATATATGATTAAGTTCTCGAGAAAAGTTGTAGAGTTTGATAATGCCTGCAAAAAAGTCAACAATAGCATATGTCTAATTTTTTTTCTCTTGAAAGTTTCCGCTGCGTGTTTAGCATTAGCCCAAAGTGTACTATTCCACGCGAACGAAGTCGCAGGCCGAGGCTAGTATTTTATAAAGATAATAAATCTCACAGATATATTGTTTCAGAATAACATGGTATCAGGTAATCTATACATATAATAAAAATGAAGTGTCTGTATGTAACAGCTAAATAATTTATTTTACTGATTGGTTATGAACGTATACACGCTACTGATAACAAAAATGCAATTTTTAAAATTTTTGTCGGTCTGTCTGTCTGTTTGTTCCGGGTAATCTCCGAAACGGCTGGACTGACTTTGATGGAAATTTCACTAGCAGATAGTTGAAATTACTGCGGGTAACATAGGCTACTCTAAATTAGACTAAGTGTTAACCGCGGCTTCGTCTGCAATGCTATCTCCAAAACGGATGGACCGATTTTCACAGAACTATCACGAACAGATAACGGATACCATAACAAGTAATTTAGCATATTTTAATTTAGACTAGCTGTTTACCGTGACTTCGCCCGCAGTACTATCTCTAAAACGGTTAAAGTGATCTTTAAGAAACTTTCATTGGCAGATAGCTGACTTTATAAAAAGTAATTCAAGTAATTTTAGTTTATACTAGCTGTTAACCGTGGCTTCGCCTGCAGTACTATCTCCAAAAAGTTTGACCGATCTTCACGAAACTTTGATTGGCAAATAGCTGACCTTATAATAAAATAATTCAAGCTATTTTAATTTAGACTAGCTCTTCGCCGTGGCTTCGCCCGCAGATCTATCTTCAAAACAGTTAGATCAACTTTCACGGGACTTTCACTGGTAGACAGCAAACCTTATAAAAAGTAATCGAGGTTATTCTATTTTAGACTAGCTGTTATCCGCGACTTTGTCTGTATGAAATTTAGCAAGATTTCAACTAATTCTTTATTTTGAATTAAACACATAATTATCAACTTATTGATTAAAATTCGTCATTATATTTATTAGTAACTTTGAAGATAGACGAGATCTTCCTAATAAGTTCTTAGACCATAAACGTATTACGTAAAGTGTTCCATAATACAATTCCTTGCGGAACAGACATGCGTTTATTTTTTTGAAGTCACAAAATCTTAATTACAATAGAAATGTATATTAAGTGTAATGTAAATGTAAATTTTTATAATAATACTTTAAGTAATTGTTTCATTAGTTTCTTATACAGTGTGAGTACTGAGGTAGTTAGTTATATAGTGGGGTAAGATTCCAAATATGCTGCTAATGACAAACCACATTTGGCACACTGTTAGTATTTATATGTCTAATGTAGACATTACATATTACAGTAAGCGATGTGCGTTTCGTACTAACAATTGTTTTTAAAGAGCGTTTCTATAATTGTACATAATCTCACAATTTTATAATTCTTTAATACAACTTAAATAAAACGCGTGCGGAGTTGCGGGTACAGCTAAGTTATATATATATTAAATGATTTTTAAAGAATTCTATCATCTCTATTTATAACACAAATTACATAACTAAATCGTATGCAGACATATAATATTGAATTTGCTCTAGAACAATGATTACTTTCTTGTCTTTAATTTAGGTTGTGCCTTCATTTTCATTTGAAATTACACATCACATTTATCACTTAGTAACCGACGGCCGCGTCGATGTAAACCAGTCTAGATGGGTACATACGGGCTCTGATTCAATAGGGAGGATTCGTGAAATTTGATTGCGTTGCTTGTTTGAGTTAATTGAATGACTTAACCCAATTTCAGTTTCCACAGGACGAGTATTCGTGTGAAGAAATTTTCAAGACATGTATAGATATATGTATATAAATAAAATTCAATTGCAATAATGTGACATTATAGTTTGTTTAAATACAATTGATAAAAATAATTACACGCTACAGTTCCATCAAGTATCATATAAATCTTTTTGTAGCTTATTTGATAAATACCTTCTTGTAAGAATATTAAACTACATCATAATTAATATATTTTCATTTGTCATAAAGCTTTAGAGATTGTTCGTCTTCTTGTTTGTTTGATAATATATTGAAGTTTGTATTTGTATTCTTATTATAGTATAACCTTTTTATTAAGGAATATTATAAGCTAGGTTATAATATGCTGTGATTTTTAGTGGTATAACAATCAAAGAAACTGAAGCCAAAAAGTTTTTTTTTTATATCATAGGAAGCAAACGAACAGATGGGTCACCTGATGTTAGGTGATCACCACCGTCCATAGACACTTGCAACATCAGGGGAGTCACAAGTGCGTTGCCAGCCTGTGTTTGGGAGGAGGGCGGCGGGGACAGGAATGGAAGGAGGAAGGGGAAAGGGAGGGTAGGTGGGTCTCCGGCTCTCTCACTGACCAAACGAAACACAACAATGCAAGCACTGTTACTTCACGTCGGTTTTCTGTGAGAGGGTGGTGCTTCCCCGGACCTTCGACCCATTCGTGCTGAAAACAATAATAGCTTCAGCTTGGCTCTACCACTACAAGTACTCTAAGTGAGAACGAAGAAATATGTAGGCATATATATGGTAAGTCAGAATCCATACTTTATGGTATCATTATCCACTTCACTTGTGCACAATAACCAAACTATGTTAAAAACACTACAGATATTTGATATAGAGACAAATAACACAATATTATGAATAACTACATATTTAAAACGATAGTCCTCTGCCACGTCTGTCCGTTTGCTCAAGATAAACTCCTAAACGGATTTTCATGAGGTTTTCATGAGTATATAATGTAATTCACGAGGTATACTTCGGTGTATAATTTATTATTGTTTTGTATTGTTAGAACGTCTGCCGAGCCTGCTAGTAAAGTATAAAATACACTACATGACATTCTAAGATCCCGCAAAAAACTATCAACAAAGAAATAGCCGGACGGGCCGTGTGGCCGCGTTGTGATCCTTTTAGAGACGCGGATAGACTGATTGTCCGAACTGTGAATGCCTATGTCAGCGAAGTACGTAGCCAGCTTCGTACGTAAAAGTCGTAACATTATACAAAATTTGTATATGTTTACTTAATTACATTGACAGTGATTTTAAATCATAAATGTTAGCGAAACCTTAAGTTAGAATTACTTATTTATATAATAGCCTGATACTGTTTGACTCTCGATCGTGGGTCTCGACGGAGCGCGTACTAAATCACATTACGTGCCATTTTTATTTGTTCTGCCGCCGTTCCCCACAGCGATCCGTATAGCAATTGAATACAAAGTTGGAGTAAGCCGTTCATCTGTATCCCTAATGTACTGGACTCGTAATTTACAATCTTGGTTGCTACCATTGTGTTAGGATTCACTTTGTGTTGTCACTGCAAATTGTCTTGTCTCTTAGCGTACTGTTATTTACTCTTTGTTATATTTGTTGCTTTTAAATATCTTAATGCTCTGTGTTGTAACTGGGGAATCGAATTAATATATGAGTAAGTGTAGGAGACAGTCACCACCACCAAAACTGAAGTTCTGGGCCCATATTTTATTTTTATTCGGGGCGTTGACCACTCCTGAGTAAAACTGTTATTTAAACAGCAACTAAATAAGACGCAATGATTGTAAAACCCACTTACCTTACAGGCTCGGCGTTCCTGTCACGCTTTCACTGTGCTGGTCTTTGTATGTAGTGTATGTGTAGCGTTTGTATGTTATTCGTGTAAAATGTGTAGGAAGCACAAACACTGATAAATACAATAATGACAAATAGGACAAATAGTGCAATCAATAAATCGACGATAATAACAAATGGATACTCTATTTACCCATACGATAAAGTAAAAAAGGTATCGTTCCCGAGGGATAGATTAAATCTACTTTGTCGTAAGTGAAACCACGACTAAAAGCTGATGTACGATATTAAACACGCCAGCATACGTAAACCCGGTTGGCTCACCGTTGTAAGAAAAAGGCATCACAGAGGAGTAGTTTGGTAAAGCTGTTAAGACCTTGCTAGGTCAATAACGTAGTCAGTTTGAGAAAAGAGTAAAAAAGCATTTCATAGGCCGCATTTTCTTTGGGTATTCGAATTACCGATTTGAAATTTGTCGTGTCAACAACTGACACCTTTTTACTGAAACTGTGTGAATTCTTCTTAAGTGATTTATCTCAGATGCCGGAGACAAAGGCGCTACTGACATGATATAGCCTCGGTTTGAAAAAATCGTAGATGCGGGGCTGAACAACGCGCTTGCTAACTGCTAAATTATTTATTCTACACCTGAAAAACTCTATTTTATAATAACAATAACCTGTTTGCAATGATCAGTTTGTATTGAATAAGTTAATTCAACATGAGACAGGTAGTATAAATAGGTTATTACTAGAGTTGGCAAATTTTAATATCAATTAATTTGCGCGACGTGGTTGAAGTCAAAATGGTAGTCCTCAATATTTAGATAGTAGTTATAAAAAGTATATACTTTTATAAAACCATCGGCAGAGAGTGTGTCTGCAGCAACCGACAAATAAAAATAACCAACAATTCAATAACAATTAGAACCAAGTTTCTACACACACTTCAAAATAAGTCGTATAAATTCAAAATCGACCAAAGCGGGACTGGTTAATTGTTTCGTAATGGTGAAAAAACTCTTGATAAATTTTAATGGTATCCATAGATAATTATGATGATTATTTTGGAATATATTATCTTTGACATTTAAAACGAATTACAGTCAACAAAATACACAATACTATTTCTCACTCTCACATAAACTTTTGTACTAATTTTAGCTTACATTAATTTTGGCGCCGGTTTTAGTTCATTTTCGTAAAAAAAAATATCAGGTTTTTTTGAGGCGGTGGCGATTTTTTTAGCTAGTGTAATTAAGTTCACTTTATGTGGGAGTTAGATTTAGAATGACTATTTAAAAATTCTATACAAAAAATAACCTCATATCAACTGCAACTTTATTGGACAACTAGGATATTATTTCTTCCAGGAACTTTTTAGTTCAACGATAATGCTTGGTTTCTTTATTTATTACACGCAACTACTTTTATTATTAGCTCTATTCAATCTACTAATATGCTTATGTTAGCTTTTAAAAATTGATAATACATTTTGCAATAATCAAGGTTTATATGAAATCCACAATTTCATACGAATAAAATAATCTGCCGTTTTGAGCGCATTACGCAAAATCTAATGGACAAATTTCAATCAAATAATTGTTTTTCTTAGACCCTAATGTAAAAAAAAACGATCATAATATTTTCATTTAATATAAATATATTAACGTTTTAATAAATTACAATATATAATAGCACTATGCGTACAGCGATTTGCGTTTTCTTACATCGGAGAAATGGTATAATCAGTGTGGTGCGTATCCGTTGCATAAGGGAATTAAAAGGACAACATTGTTTACAAAGACACTTTGTAAGCAAAGTTAACTTTTGCTTTCAATTTTTCTTTGGTTTTCCTCAATATATACGATAAGTTATATATAAGATAATAAACGAAGTTACGAAACGAACACATAAGCTGCGCGTATTAGTTAGTCGATATAAAAATGTTAGCAAAACACACGAATCATAAATATCAATGATTAGTAAATTTTTTAGTGGTAGAGCCATGCTGAAGCTATTACTGACTTCAGAATGAATGGGTCGGCTCGGTCGGGTTAGTACCATTTCTTATAGAAAACTGACGTGAAGTAATCAGTACTTGCATAATTGCGTCTCGTTCGGTCAGTGAGAGCGCCAGAGGCCCACCTCCCTCTATCTCTTTTTCTTCTCTTCCCCTTCCTCCACCCCCCTACCCCAACCCCTACCCCACCAACACAGGCTGGCAACGCACTTGTGACTTCTCTAGTGTTGCTGGTGTCTATGCACGGTGGTAATAACTTACCATCAGATGACCCACCTATTCGTTTTTCTCCTATGATATAAAAAAGAAAAGCTTTTGCCTTTTGCTTTGCTTGCAGTAATTTTGACTTGGCATACTCCTCGGAAACAGTACATGAGTGATAGGTTTTATCCTCTGTTCTTTTTCGTTCCCCTGACAACATATATGCAAAATTTCATAAGTTGAGTAGTTAAGGCATAAAAAAAAAAAACAAATAAAAGAAATCATTTTCGCATTTATAAAATAAGTTAGAGTAACCCGTGAGTACAACAAAATACTCCTCTATTCTCTTTAACAAAAATCGAGCTATGTATGTTGCTTCCTTTTTGAGGTTACTTTCGAGAAACATTAGTAGGAGTAAGCCACCGCTTTTGTATCTTTTAACTTTCTTCTAGCTTTGTAAGCGATCCTTAGAGTATTGTAGGTTCTGAGCGTTATTAGGGATGTCACGTACTCTGCGATAGCTGGAACTCATGTACACGTAAGATTCTGTTTCCTTTACGTGATGTAATATGCTGAGATTTCTCTATTATGAAAAACTATAGTATTTTACAACTTTGGCAGAGGTATAATATACTGTTATGAATGTATATTCGATTTACAATAGGATTTCCGGTATTACAGTAATACGAGACTATAAAATTAAGATATATTGAGTACAGTAAGTCTGTTGAATGGCGTCTTAGATATTTAAATGCATATTAGTCAAATGTCGATGTTATTGCAAAGGTTTAAGGTTTGATTTCTAATTAATCACTTCTAGGAATGCGCTCTTTGCGATAAGCCAATTTTTTTTTCGATCTGACTACGCTACTTTCCCCCTCAAGGTTTTAACGACTTCACCGGACTACTACCACACTACGCAATAAGCCAAGTCGATAGTGATAGCGATACACGAAAATATTCATGGTGATTATTATAAAACTAGCTGTTCCCGCGATTTCGTCCGCGTGGAATAGTTACTTTGGACTACCGTTAACACGCAGCGAAAGCTCTCAAACGAAAAAAAAAAACGATCTTGAAATATTCTACATTGGTGCTCTGCTTCTATTAGTCTTAGCGTGATGATATATATAGCCCATCGCCTTCCTCAATAAATGAGCTATCTAATACTAAAAGATTTTTTCATATCGGACCAGTAGTTCCTGAGTTTAGCGCGTTCAACTAAACAAACAAACCTTCAAAGCTTTATTGGATCGTAGTCCGGTGAAGCTGTTAAGACCTTGCTAAGTCAATAGCGTAGTCAGTTCGAAAAAAAAATTGTATTATTAGATAGCGGTGTTCGCTGGCCGATATTAGTTTTATGAGGAGTAGACATAAAGAGGTACTGTTAACAACTTGCTCTTATACTGTAGAAAATGTTTAATACATGAAAATATATTTGATTTATTACTATAATAAAATTAATCGTTGTAAATATTAAATTGGAACATTTTATCGAGTCGGCTGTATTTCTGTAATTGATATACAAATATACTAATATTAAACCTACGGAGAGATATAATAATAACGTTAGTCAACATACAAAAGATCATCCTCTGAGGAAATGGAAGTCTGGATGTCACTACTCACTAGCATTCCGTTACGAGATACCTCTTGTCAGTTTCGTGTTCCATTTAACAAGGTACGACGGTGCAAATTCAATTTGTTTCTACAGGCAAGTCAGAGCGACGTCAAATGGTCTGTGAGTTTCAACTGTGCATTGCTAACTCTATAATCTGTTATGTTTACCATATGATATATTTGTACTGTTGTAATTATTAGCATAATTTTTATTCAGTTAATTAACTATTTTGTGCTTTACAACAATTGTAAATATTACAATTATTTCCAAATTAAATTACGTGTTAATAAATACAATTTTAAAATTGATCATATTTATTTGAAGTTTATTAAAATGCACTGATTTTGTATGCAATTGCAAAAATATGCAATTCATTTGTTGGATTACAGTTAAAATTTACATTTACAAGGTATGTTTTATGGACAAAATTAAGAAAACATGTTCGGAAAACGTTCTGCAAGAAGTTCAGTTTTGTTAAAATATTTTGTTAAGTACTATCTTACGTTCCGAATAGATACCACAATGATAGATTTCGTAATAAGCTTAAAACAACGGAATCCAAATGTCTTTCGTTAATAATGAATACAAACATGTGAACTTTTCAGGAGAGAAGACAAAAGTGAATTGCAACAAAAACGTATTTGTGCCGGTAATAATGAATAATTTTCAAAATAGCAAATATTTTGGTACAAATAATTCTGTACATTAAGCTAAATCGAATTTTATATCATACTGTATTTAAAGCTCAAAAAGGTCTTATTTCTCTGATGAAATTTCAAAGTCCTAAAACGGCAGTGTTCATCGTCAAATGAAAGAATCTATTATTGGTCATCGCTGTTATTCCCAACATTAACTTCACGTTGCCTTTTAAGAATCCGTTTTATTATAATAAAAAAGAAAGTCACTGATTGGGAGACGGTTCTACAATTTCACATAACGACAAGGATAAACTATTGCGAACTTCTTAGCCTTTACAAAGGTGAAGACTACCGTAAAACTTTAGCTTCTCAGCGCGTGTACTAGGAAAGGGAAGGGAAGGAAAAATCTAGACTGAATAGCTCTTTAGAATACCCACTCTGATACAGACATTAGAACACGTTTACTTATATACTTTGTATCTTAAATATTATTCACGATTTATGAATCAGAATGCAGACAGCGCGTCTTTGTAATCTCTAAATAAGGAGGACATTATAACTTGTAATTGATACTTTGTTGAATGACCTTAGATTTATTTGAAGACGTTTCAATCATTATTTGTTGTATAGTGCTGTTTTATATAGAGAGTGTTATTTGAGTAATACTGAATTAAACTTGTATAATTATATACTTCTGATATTTTCTTCGAAAACATTACCACTATCAAAAAATCATATGCTCTTAGTGATTAAAAAGTGTAACTGATTAATTATATATATAGAGGAGAAGGTGGTAATGTGGCCCCCCACTTTGTTTTTGAGGTCTAATGTAAAAAATAAAATGAAAACATAGGTAATGAATACATCATTGGTTTTCTCATTTATTTGCCAATACTAGACATAATATGGAACAAATAAAAATTCATTAGGTAATTCTAAAACATTATAATTAAAAAAAATGGAGATTTGAAGATTTGAGATGATGTGAGGGTTATATGGCACCCAGGGGGCCAAATTAAATGTATTATATTTAATGACAAAAATCGCAAATATAATATGCGCCTTCAGGGCCCGCGCAATTAATATGAGCCCATAAGTTACAGCTTTGGCACTTAATCCACTTCTCACCACGTCTGTCGCTGGAGAAATGATCATCACAAAATATACAAATCGTATCTGAGTCTTCGTGTACTACAGATGGAGACATATTTTCATCACATCCCGAAGTCTCTTTCTACAATTTCTTCATTATCGGAGCTGCTGCTAGATGTAAAGTCCCCTTGGTGTCAATTAAAACCGCTGAAGTTATCGCCTCTATTATTTCGTCCTCGTTCACGTCCACGAGTGTCTGCTGTAGGATTAAGAGTAGATTAAATTAGGCGTTGAGATCCCAAGTTATTATTTTCTTAGAAGATGGAGACATTAAATTTTGTTGAGGCATCTTTAAGTAAGTAAAAAAATAAATATCATTTATGTATGTTATATGGCCCCCGGGATCATATTACAATCAACTTGAGGGGGCCAAATTACCAGTACCGTGGAATCTACAAACCAATCTCTAAAAATACATAAAATTAAGTATTTTGCAAACGTACCTTCAAAATCCAATAGGAAAACGTTAATCAAACACAATATCCAAATTTCAGATGCGTAAACGCTGTATTTCCAGAATTATGTAATTAAACGCAACACTATAACAAAGTTTTTGCGAGTGCAAGTTCAAAGTAGCTCGAATAACAAACGCATGTTCTGCCCTAGCTTAGTTTTTTTGTGCATTAAATCAAAACTGTCATTAATACTCCCCATTAAAAAATTGTTTCGCTAGATGACGTGATTCTAAACTAGAAATATCGAAGGGGGCCAAAATACCTGCGGGGGTCACATTACCACCTTCTCCTCTATATATATAAAATAATTTTTAACGATTTAATATTATATAATTTTCTCAATGCTTTATAAGTTCATTAACAACTATTTTACTTTATACTGTTTTGTTAAATTCTTGATTGTTTAAATAACAATTATAGACTAATAATATTTCATATGCATGCTGTTGTTGCCTGTAAGTAGGGTCATATCTAGCTATAACGTTGAACTGTACACTTTATTTTAGTAATGATGTATTGATATTGACTCTGTTGGTAACCTTAATAAATAAATAAATAAATAAACTCACTGCTATGTGGCTATATTTAAAATTGTTATTAAATTTTATATTATTATTCAACGAGACTTATAGTATATCTTCTTAGATATCAATAAAATGATAGAATTCTGACATTGTGCGCTCATCACGCATAAAGTACTGAATATATTTCGACCATATTTTTAAATTTCATTTCCGAGACGAAAAACTTCCTAACCTAAACACACATAACGATATCTTCACCTATACTAATATTATAAAGAGGTAAAGTTTGCGAGTTTGTGACGTTGTACAGGGTAATCTCAGGAACTGATCGCTGCCCAATTTTAAAATTATGGGTATAAAAATCATAGGTATATACAAGTGTCGCATACCGATGCACTCGTCTCGGTCTGCGCTACACGAATTTGACTGAAACTTTTTTGATTTCACAATTTACACTTGTAAAAAACTGAAAAAAGCTGAAAAATCGAAGATTTTGACGAAATTTTTAGTTTTTTGTCAAAATTTAAGTTTATTTTGAAAATTTCGGCCTGCATCAGACCGGGAGCACCACCTCTCACTCGCCGCACCCGTCGGAATAGTTGAGGGACGCGCCCGGACCCTGAAAACACAAAATTTCATTAAAATCAAAATTTTTCAAATTTCATTAAAATTATAATTAAACTTACCATTTGGAAATCCAAATCTCGTTGCATCCGATCGGGGGCATCATCCCTCACCCGTCGCATACGTCGGCACCGTCGAGGGACGCTCCCGGGATCTGCATCAGAGAAAAAACTAGTAAAATTAACACTTTTTTCAGTTTTCCGGAAAATTCCTTCTGAATTTCCCGGAGTTTTTCGCGTGAGGGGATAGTCCTAGACGTCCCCCACAGGAATCCGTCGAAAAAACTACGAAATTCCGTCAAGAAAATCGTTTTCGGGCCCGCTCACCACACCCTTAATTTCTTCATCGGTAAGGTGGATTTCGATTGTGGGGAAAAATCATTTTTGCCTTTTCAGGTTTCTTAGGGCTGGATCGTGTTGTACACGCTAAAAACAACAAAAAACGTTAAGGGGTAATAGTCGTAAGTAAATAACAGCTGTGATATTGGGCTTAGCGATTTAGTTTTTAAGTTGACGAACATAGTTCGACTCTTATTTTATACACATAGGAAATAAAATGCATTTAGCATGAGAATATTAACAGGACGCTTTTAAAACACTTAAAGATAAATAGTGTGGACGTTATACAAAAATATTTATTATATAACTAAGACGTGTATATAATACACAGAAATTTTATATTAATTGGAATTGACACTTTGGACAAATAATTGACTTATTTACAAAAATTTTGACAATAATTTATAATGAATACCAGCACCACCAAAGTCGAGGAGAGGGAAGAACATCTGAAGGAAGTCCATGGGAAGGAGGATAGAGATAAAAGGAAGTCACTGGAACTGGAGAGAGCTATAGAGCACTGTAAGTCCAAGGCGCTAGAGAAATATCAACACGCTAAATCCCTACTCGGGAAAGCCGGAAATATTAGAACGTCCATCAAGGACAACGTGTTGAACAACCTTGGACAACTCTACAGAATGGCTAATGAAAGCATAGAAAGAGTAGAACAAATGAAAGAGAGGATGCAGGAGAAAACAGAAGAACTAGAGATGTACAAAACGAGAGAAAAAGATCTTAAAAGATGGATAGGAGAAACTATTAGCAGTGTGAGAGAGGAAATGAAAGAGGAATTGGAAAAAAGAGAAATTGTAAAGAACCAGCAGATAGGTGTGCACACTGTGGGAAAGAACACCACAAGAAAGATTGCCCGGAATATAAGGAGGGTAAAACCCCCAGTTGTAAGAACTGCCTTCAAAACAAAATAGGTAATAGTAAACACAATGCCTTTGATCCAAGTTGCCCAACAAGATCAATATGGGACAAGATTGCGAGGAGAAATGTAGAATATTGCAAAGAAGAAAAAAGTCAAAAGAGGGTTTGACAAAATTGATAAATATAGGTACAAATTATCAGTAAATCAAAGAGTTGGAAAGTATAAGGATGAAAGCGGACGAAAGGATGTAGGAACCAGTTTGGGCCGTAGCCCATTAGGAAATATTAAACGAAGTTAAATACCTGAATTGCCATACCAAAAGTTATGCACGATATTGACCCAATATTCTTGGTAACAAAAATAAGGGACAAATAAAAGTGAAACAAAATTGAAGAAAGCAAAGAGGATAAACGCGTTTAACCAAATGGGACGAATCCCAAAATAGAGAAGGTTCTCTGGACCAGTCGCTAACTAAGAGAAAAGGAAAGAGGTTGGAAGTAGAAGATATCATAAACAACAAGTGAAAAAGACAAGGTATAATTAACTATTTTAATGTGAAAGAGCAGATTAATGAACACCTGGAAAGCAAGAAAGATAAAAATACAAAACATATTGAAAGTCAGAAACGTATCGGTGATAAAGGAAATCCAAATGCAAAAATGATACAATGAGAAGTCAGAAATCTAGACAAGGAAAGAGAAGAAAAGTAGTAGATCAGTAACATCTTTGGACCACTATAGGTATATAGCAGCCAAAGAGTTAAAGGAAGGCAAACAGGAAGATAACACCTAGAAAGGAAATCGCGGAAGGCGCTGAAAGATGAGTACAGTCGTAACACTAACAGACTACAAATCGGCAACAGTAAGGATTAAAAAGCTCTCTGCCCGCCCATGACAGAGGTGGTCTGACGAGGGATGGCAATCGCCCGTCCCAAATAAAAAAAAAAAAAAAAATCTCAGGAACTACTGGTCCGATTTGAAAAATTCTTTCAATGTTATATAGCTCATTTATCGAGGATGGTTGGTTATAGGCTATATATCATCACGCTAAGAGCAATAGGAGTGGAGCATCAATGAAGAATGATTAAAAATCGTATTTTTTTCTCTCTTGAGAGCTTCCGCTGCGTGTTAGCGTTAGCCCAAAGTAACTATTCCACGCGATGGAAGTCGCGGGGAGAGGCTAGTTTAATATAAAGTTTTATAAAAAATGCGAAAATACTTGGATAACTGGGACAAGCGGTATGGTGCTTATTTTTGTTTCTCTATACATATAATATATTTTTAATATAATAAACAATGCAGGCGATGTTACGGGTATTTGTCAGTTATAAAATAAAATATGGAGAATAAAATTAATTGATTAACAATTTATTCAATGTACCTTGATCTCATGATATACAACTAATACTCTAATAATACAGATTTATCCATTGAAAAAAAAGCAGAGGTATTGAGTATGATATGCCATCTTAAGATTTTACGATACAATAAAAGTATCGGATAAGGCGACAGTAAAATAAAACAGGCCACCTGAAAATTATTGCATTCATTTTGAACATATTCGTAATAAAATAATACTGTAGTGTTGCACAATAAACCGTTTATCGGCACTAAGTCCTCCATTTACCGGATTGACAGTTTATGATACTGGTATTATTGTACTTTTATTTATTTATTCGAGAGAGAAATTGTCTGTCTTCGGATCAAATGTTGTATGTAATTGCGCAGTATCTTTTACAAGATATGACATATATGTTCTACTCTTACTTTTTATTATTCGTTCAAAGATTTATGTTTGGATAACACGAGAATATTTTTATTGACTTCCTAAATAAATTTCGTATATATGCGACAGTTGGTTAGTAGGAAAAATATACCTTTCAAAATTGTAAACCATGCACTTATTAAGTAAGATTCCTTGCGCCAATTCAGCATGCTTCTGCACCTTTTTTATATTATAGGAGGCAAATGAACTGGTGACTCACGTGATTTTAAGTGAACACCGCCGTCCATAGACACTAGCAACACCGGAGGAGTCGCAAGTGCGTTGCCAGCCTGTGTTTGTAGAAAGGACGGTAAGGAGAATGGAGGTAGTCTTCCAGCACTTTTACTGACTGAACGATATGCAACAATGCAAGCACTGTTACTTCACGTCGGTGTGTCTGTGTGTCAGGTGGTACTACCCAGGGTGAGCCGACCCATTCAGACTGAAACCAGTAATATCCTCAGCGTAGCTCTACCATCTACAAAAGCAAAGCCTTCTTATTCAAGACATGTAACTGTTTAAAGCTATTCAAAATTTAGTTAAAATAATGATAGTGCCTCTGTAATAAATGCAAATGGGGCATAATTACTCAACCATATATCTGTCCTTCTAAACCAACAACTGAGATTTCCTTATTTCGTTTTGGAAGAGTTAACCTCAAAGTTACTAGAATTCATAAACTTAAAAATAGTAATCCATATCAATAAAATTGAAATGTCTGTATGTAACGTAAAATAATAGTTTTTTAATAAATGGAAAATATATATAACAAAAATACAATTTTTAGATCTTTCATCTGTTTGTTATTCCATCTAATTACTGAAACCGCTGAACCGACTTCGATGGAACTTATATTACAATATCTCTTTAAATAATAATAAACGTAAGCAGAATCACGGGCATAACTAGTTACATATAAAAAATATAATATTTTATGCCGTTTTAGTTAATGGCCTCTTCTTATTCAGAAGCGTCAACATTAAAATTAGTATCACCCCATTAAATCAATAAAGTTTTTCGCTGAACTTTTAATAGACTATAAATTAACACGATGAGAAGACAAAAGACATTACCATAGATTACGAATTCCACCAATCGTCACAACCGTCGAAATGATTTTACATTCGTAGTAGTTTGACCAAGTTTTTCTTTTGTTGGCGGGCTCATTAAAACTGAACTCTATAGAATTTTTTACATTGTCTTTTTATTATAGACTATCAAATTGGTTCGTCCATCAAAAACAAATAGTGTTTGTTTTCTTAGTTTGATTTATTTTTAGGGAACAATAATTATTCTTCCGACTTCACATGCATAAGTTATAATCTATTGCGATTTTTTTTTTCCTATTCGGAGATCTACACATCAGTTGTTACGTTTTACCGATGCAGAATTTATAGTGTGATAGCGCTACCTAGTAGTTTATAGTAAAAGTAGTCTCTGACCACGACTTCGTTCGCGTGGAATTGTTAGTTTGGGCTTACGCTAACATGCAGTGGAAGCTCTCAAAGGAAAAAAACGATTTTGAAACCTTCTTCAGTGGTGCGCGGCTCCTATTAATCATCCCGTGATGATATATAGTCTATAATCTTCATTCATCTTCTTCTTCATCAAGAAATTTTCAAATAGGACCAGTAGTTCCTAAAATTACCTCCTACAACATCACAAACTCACAACGTCACAAACTCGCAAACTTTACCTTTTTATAATATTAGTATAGACTAACTAGCACCCGCGACGTCGTCTGTGTCGTTTATTACCTTAATTGTTTTGTTATATTTCAAGGCATGCTATATTTGTTAGGCAGTATTTTCGACGAAAACTCCCAAGCGGCTTGACTCTTTTCGACACTTCCAAGGATTATCGTTATATTTCAACTAATTAATTAAACAAAATCTTGACAAATTATATATACCTAATCTTTTCACATGAATCACTCATCTATTAATGAAAACTGCAAGAAAATCCGTTCGGTAGATTTTAAGCGTATTGGAAAGAGACAGAGATATGTGGGGAATGATTTTGTAATGGCATGTGTTGATGAATAGTAGAAAAAACTTATCCTGAAAAAGGTCACTTAGCAATGCCAACAACTAACTATAAGTGCATGATGGTTTAATTCGATGTAATTGTAATTTTTGGTAATCGACAAATTATTGACTTCAATGAAAGGTGTTTGTAAATAATTGACAAAGAACAGTGACAATATAAATCATTTGTAAATATAACATCAATGCTAATTGTTCAATTAATTAATTTTTATAGACGCAAATTTATTTTCAACACATGGCTACGTTAAAGTTTATCAATCCCAGGTAACTATCTATTGTTTTCTATTGCATTGTAATGCTAGACGTTTTATTCCTGTAGGTGTTAAACAAAACATTTGGCACAAGTTTGTTGTAAAAAACAAAAAATATCGTTTAAAAATAATTGTTATGGGATTTTTTTAAGCATATACTGCATTAGATCATAATTGGTCATATGATAGTAGATTTTATTATATTACTAGCTGTGCCAGTGACTCCTTCCTTGTGAAATCTAATGTAAAATGTGCGACTAATGCATCTGAATATATTAAGCTCATTTGCTTATCTATTTTCTCTCGTACTTAAGTCGCGTCGTCATTCAAATTACAATAACTTTTGATAGAGTTAACCGATTTTAATGAAACTAAGACTAAATATTACTCGGAGATATGCGTTATGATTTTGTCGAAAAAGTTTTATCGTGAACATAGTACATAAGCAGTGACGTGTGTTCAAACACAGACAGATAAACAAAACACAACAAAAAACAGGCATTTATAAAAATGATTGAAATGTATTTTATTACTTATTTCTAGACATCTGTAACATTTTTTTTTACAAAGATATAAAAAGTAAAGACAAGTTAGATTTACTTTATTTATATATTAGTTACTATTTATTACCTTTCACGTAAAAGTATAATTTCTTAATTTTAATTTCGGCATAAATATAATTAATGTTTAATTACTTATAAAGTTGGAATAAATTTAGATCAGACTTTAAATAAAATTAATCGTGAAAGTTAACGAGTTTTCCAAAGAGCAGGAACAAAGATAACCTCTCACAGTTTCGAGTTTTACAAACTTTATAATAATCAGTTTTGAAAATGTTGCATCACGTACTTTCAATACAGGGTTCTCTTTGATTTTCTCATTTCATGAAGTTAAAAGATTATCCTGAGTTATTATCGCGAAGGTACCAAATTATCAGGCTTGTTTGTTAGCTTCAGACACCAAGTTCTAAAGCGTACTTCTGATGTGAGAACAAATTAAGCAACCTCTTTTTCGGCTTCTACTTTTTTTTGGCAAGATGTTAATAGTATACACCATCGATGCTATGCTTCGATAACTTATTTGGTAGGGCGTAGTTAATATTTGAGTGATTTTATTCTGAAACTCTTGTGAGTGGACTCCTAATTCTTTACTTGTACGCAAAACTTGTATATATTGGGGGCGAGATCCAAAATCAGTTCTGCTTTATACTAACATTGGCCTTAAATTAGTACTTAAGAATCGTAGTGAAATGTGTCCTTAATCGGTATCCAGTCCAGAATGAGATTTTGCTGCGAGACGATCTCCTCGCAGAAGGAGGCCATTGATCGCCACTCCTGTTCGCTGCCGAGCATGGACGAAACCACGCTTGACAGCGACAAATCTCCCCCTACCACGCCGCCAAAGTGCGGCGCTCCACCTCCCACACAACACACTAGGAGAGAGTGTGCTGCGCGGTGTCTTCCTCAGCGCCGCACTTGTGACAGGCGGCGGTCGGCTCTCTGCGAGCGATCCGATGCAGGTACCACCCGAAACAGCCGTGTCCGGTGAGTACCTGCACCAGCCTGAACGTCAGGGAGCCCCATCTCCTCCCAATCCATTCCCGCAGGACCGGGTGGACGGCGCCCACGGTGTACGTCCCTAAGCGCGCGTCCACCTGGTCTTGCATTCACCTTACTATTGCCCCCTCCCTCATTTCCCTTCTTTTCCCCTCAATCTCCCTGGGAGCCAGACGCTCTCCACTATGTTTCCTCGCCACCGTGTAGCAGTTCACTCTAGAACAGAAAAAGAACACAACTCCTGCCACCAGCTCCCAAGACAGGGAGCCGGCGAGTGTAAAGGCCGCCGCCGAGGACACCATCCGGTACGCCCGGATCGCCCCCAGTGCCACCGTGCGCTGCGTACTACGTAGGCGGCCGTCGCCCGCACGACTTCCACATAGAGTCGATGGCACCCTGCACCCGGCCCCCCTACATTGGGGAGAAACCGGCCGAGTACCATCATATGGGAGCGCACCGCGGAGTACCCAGTCATAGCCCGTGTTCCACAGGAACGGCCCCAAGATCGACTCCTGTGGAACCCCCACTCCTTGTTGCCCGTCGGAACATCCGCCCGTCGCCGTCTACGTAGGTGACCTCTCTGTCCTCGAGGTATGCCTCCAACAGGCGTCGCAGATACGGGGGCACTCCGAAATATCGAAGAGAATTAATTAAGAAAACCCTTTCCCCCTGAGAGGTCGCCTCCGCGGTTAGCGACTTCAGGAGGCACAGGGCATCCACTGTCAAACGCCCTGCCCGGAAGCCAAACTGCGCGTCCGATAAATTTGGCCCCACGCCCTCCAGGTGCTGGACGACCCGGGAACAGATGACCCTCTCCAACGCATTCCGAACGTCGTCCAGTAGGAAGAGGGGCCAATACCCGGACGCGCAGTCCAGAGGGTGGCGCTCCTTTGTCATCAGGCAGAGCTGCCCAAGCTTCCAGGGCTTCGGGAACCGTCCGACCGCTAAACACCGGTCGAACAGCTCCCGAAGCCACCCCCCCAAGATGGCCTAACGCAAGGCCGAGCACCCGACATGGGACCCCGTCAGCGCCGGGCGCTCTCCGCAGGTTGAGAAGGCGTTCGACAGCCCTCCGCATTTCCTCCTCTGTAATTGGGGGAGGACTCTCAGACATCTCCTCAACTTCTGTCGAGGCGGAAGCATGGGAGGAGCTGGTAGCGGCGGTGGGTCGGAGAATAATTCTCCCATGACTCTCGCCACCACCTCCGGCCGGAGGGACAACATCGCCGAGGAAAAAAATTTCAAGTTCACCCGTTCACAGGAAATCGGTTAAAAAGGGGTACAAAGATTTTGATTCACGTATTAATATATAGAAAAATAAATATCTGATTAATTTTGTTTATGAGCTTTCAAGTCATACACGCCTTATTTGCATATGAAGCATCCTAAAGTTTTACATACAATATATATTTATATATATATATATATGTATTTTTATATAACTTCCATCAATTTGTATGCAAAAATGATACAAAATTAGTCATACAGTTATGTACTGGTATACTTAAGTTTATATACGTTGCTTCATCTTTGATTTTTTACCAAATGATAGCTAGCATATGCAATTGTAAATTAATAAAAAATGCTAATTCTATTACATATTATACGGCATGACTGGTTACATAGTTGCAATACTTTCATAGATTTCTCATTAATTGCTTTTCCTTCTAAATCAATTTAAAACAAAGGTGCTTAATATTTCATTTAATTATCTTGAGAAACGCAAAACTTACATACACTCAACATCATCAACATCATAGGTATAATAAATGAATCACGCTCTGTCGCGTACTCCAGGCCACACCCGTACCCGCACTTCGCTTCTATTTTTCAATCACGTGACGTTCCCACAATAAGCAGTTACGTAATGATTGATCTGAAAATCGACCCTTGAATTTTGTTCATTTCAATGCTTCAATTAGCTTCAGCTAGGTGTGACTCTTTTACGTTTCAAAGTATCGTTTCCATATTTTTAAAGGTTACAAAATAAACTTTAAATAAGGTTCTTTTGTTGTTTATTGGTATTTGTTTTGATATTATTATGTTGTATGTTAAACATTATTAACTATTCCGTGATTGAAGGGTATTAAACATTAAACAATCACCTGGTATATACTACCAAGAACTCGAAAGCTTAGATTAGTGTTATCTACAATCGCATAATTAACAAAACCGCCGTAATAAAAATATAAAATAAAAAACTTCCTCTTATACTAACTACTTTACGAAACGTCGTCAAAAGATAAAAAATTAACTCCGGAAATCTTATAAGACTTGTTAATTTATTCCATTCGGAAGTAAACACAAACAGGGAACATTAATTAAAAAATATTCATCTTAACCATACCGTGTTCTGTGGGACGAGTTTCAATGCAAACTTAACGCTGAATCTAAAGAATAAAGTGAAGAGTCTGGTCCGGTACGAATAGTGTATTTTTATAAAGAACTTACCGTCGTCGAGTTTTAAGTGTGATGATAGCACTTATATAAAAATTTAAATTCTTTACATAAAAATGGTGGCGTTGTCTTAATTCATATAAGATTATTTTAATTAGGGAGTGGGTTGTATTTACAGGTAAACACTCTTATTATGTAGCACAATCAAAATTGACAATATCGTGGGTGGGTGTACCAATCACCCTTTATAAGGACCCTCGTATGGATGTACCTAGACCTGTTCTTTAATAAAGTTTATTGTTAACTGACGTAACGTATACTACAGGGGGAACATATATTAGCAAGAGTAAGCTTCTTAGGCAACCAATCTTCCAAATATTTTTTTTATACCATAGAGGGAAATGGTGAGGGGAGAGCAAAGGGGAAGGGGAGGTGGGCCCCCAGCACTCCCACTGACCGAACGAAAGGTAAAAACGTAAGCACTGTTTCTTCACCTCTGTTTTCTGTGAGAAGGTGGTACTACCCCGGGCGAGCCGACCGATACATGCTGAAACCAATAATAGCTCCAGCGTGGCTCTACCACCTCCAAAAAGATGGTGTCACCCTAGTTGGAATTTTCTAGGAAGTTTTCATGGCATCTCAGAATATATAACCGAAATTTATTACGTAAATGCCAATATTACAAAACATAGAGTCAAATAACACAAGATTATAAATAAAATATAAAATCCACTACATGACAGACTAAGATCCCGCCAAACACAAAAGAGTAAATTTCAATAAAAGAAAAGTAACTGTTTAGAAGAGTTTTTGGATGGATGGATGGATGGAGAAGCGTGTATACTTTCATACCCAATCAGCCATTTTTTTATTTTGATGTTACATACAGACACTTCATTTTTATTATATGTATAGAAGATAACGTCCATTGAAAGAAAACATTGACAGTGGCAAGTGCTTTTGCGGAGCCAAAACAAGAAAAAGAATAATATAAGACTATAAATATAAGTAAGGATGTAATATGAGTATACACTTATGTAGCATAGTCATGCGTCATGCGTGTAACGTAACTGCACTATTTCGAGTCGAGTCGAGTCCCCCAAAATATAGAATATACGACAAAGACTGTAGGACTATAGCACATCCTTGTTTGACATAAATTACTTGACAAAAAAAATAGTCCTTGAAAATGTTTTCAAAATATACCCTAATCATTAAACCCTTCTAGAACTGAGTGACAATGTTCAAAAACCATAGATTTATTGGCATACAACCTTCTGATAGTGATACTTATTGCTATAAATCTATACAACCGCCATGGTTTATATTGTCCATGAAATTTGTGGTCAAAACGCCATTATACGTATATGGCATTCGATTCTAAATAGTTCTTGTTTCTTCTTCTTTCTCTTGTTTTGGCTCCGTAGAAGCATTTGCCAGTGTCAATGTTTTCTTTCAATGGACGTTATAGTACAATAATATTACAAGCATCGTGTGAATATTTCAATATTTTAACACGATGGTGGATTCCTTGTTAGAACCTTCCAGGGAGTTTTTGTGGCATTTAATGCTCCGTGGTATTATTTTCCATTTACTTCCCTTATGCACAATAAACTAACTATATTACCTAAAACACCCCCAAATTTACAAAATATAGAGTCAAATAATACAAGATTATGAATAAAATATAAAATCCACTATAGGACAGACGAAGATCCCGCCAAAATTTCCACTCATATTATTAATGTGAAAGTATGTTTGTTTGAACGTGTACCCATCGATCACAGAGCTGAACGGATGCTAATGATTAGCATAGAAGTTGATTATGTTATTGAATAAATAGGATACCTCTTAGTACTATTTTCGAGTCGAATTAAATCCTCTTACAAACATTAACAGCAGTATAAACTTCATTTCAAACTTCTACGTGTTTCAGCGAAGAAAGAAACTCTTTGAATTCATGAAAAGATTTAAGATTTAAATTTGTTCGTACCGATTTAACGGTACGAACTTACGTGAAACTGTGCTCAAGTTGTTTGAAACATAAATAATACACTGTTTAAGGAATGAACGACAGAAATTGACTTTCGTTTTTTTTACACCATAGGAGGTAAATAAACAGGTAGGTCACCTTATGTTATCACCACCGTGATACCGTGATAGACACTTGCAAGACCAAGAGAGTCGCAAACTGTGCTGGAGTAGAGTAGGAACGGGGGGGGGGGGGGGAAGGAGAGGGATAAGGCGAGGAGAGGTGGGCCTCTGGCACTCTCACTGACCGAACGAAATGCAAAAACGTAAGGACTGTTATTTCAAGTCGGTTTTCTGCGAGAGGGTGGTTCTACCCCGGTCGAGCCGACTATTCATGCTGAAACCAGTAATAGCTTCAGCGTGGCTCTACCACCTACAAAAAATACTAGAATAAAATTCTAGAAAGGACCCTAGAATCGTTGAGATATTACTTAAATTTTCATGCGTCGTCAGTTGGAGTTGTAGTGTCTAGGGACGGTGGTGAATACTTAACATCAGGTGACCTTCCTGTTCGTTTGCCTCTTATGATATAAAAAAAGAAATCCTGAATGAGCCATTGATACGTGGAAAAAAACGCACACAATGAAATTTTATCGGTTTGACAAAAGATAACGTTGAAATAAAAAATAGCGTGTCTCGCATCCACTTTTAAAGCGTTTTCGATAATGTAAATCAAACAAGCTAAATTTAACATGGGTAACTTAAAATCTATTAAAAGGTACATCCTATATAAGGATTTATAGCATAAGTAGTAAAGATATAATTAAAATAAAACAAATGTTACTTTACAATTAACCCAGATAAAACACGTAATTCCTATGGTGACAATAAAGCCATCTTAATCAGAACGAGCTCGCGTTTTATAGGTAGTATTTATATAATGTACTTGCTGTGCCCGCGACTTCGTTCGCATGGAACCTGAGGTACAAAACATTGGCTAATAAAGTCAATTGAATGTATTAAGTCTAATTATTACCTAGTTTTCTCTCGTACTTAAGTCGCGTCGTCATTAAAATTACAATTACTTTTGATTTTGAAAATATTTTATCATGAACGTAGTACTTTAGCAGTTATGTCTGTTCAAATAAACAGATAGACAGACAGACAGGCATTTCTAAAAATGGTTGAAATGTATTTATATCATTACTTATTGAAGAGAAACTTCTAACGCGACTTCCAACAAGGTTGCGTTAAACGTTTAACGCTACCATGGAGGGAGTATGTAAGCACTTGCGTTAAACGATCAACGCTCCTGGGGAGGGGGAATAGAAAGAGACAGAGTGAAAGTGAATGCGTGGCAATTCGAACGCATGCGCGTAGTATTCCTGTTTATATATATATATATATATATATATTTATTTATTTATATCAATTTCTACCCCTTCCTATTTTCATTACCACATTGCGAAGTATCACTTCTTCCGCGCGGAGGGACTCCACGCACTATTTTTTATTACTTTATTCCTAGACCCTGCAACAATTTTTTCTTTACAAAAATCTAAAAAGTAGAGACACGTCAGATTAGCATTCTTATTTTATGTACAGAAGATAATTCCAAGCAGGTATATAAAAGTAAATATTTCGATTAAATAAGTCATACGAAGGTAGTTACATTTACTTCTTCACGTCCACTTTTCACCACTCGGATAAGTTTCACTGGGATTTTATTAGATTTACCACCGTCCCGTTGAAAGTCGACAGATGAAAGAATTAACCGCAGCTTCTTTGCTAATTCACTTTGTTGGATTTCCTTGTTAGTGGCCGTCTTCAAGATGTTTAAAGCTTTCTGTTTTGAACGAATTATATTTACAATCCACTTACAATTGTTGTTTAGCGAATAATAATTCTTATACTTATTATTGTTATATTATAGAAGATTTTATTATATTCGTGTCTTAAATTATTATCCATAGAAAATATACTATACTTACGTGTCAATCAAATAGAGTTGGCACTTTATTTTTGGGTCCATCTTTTTTTATGTCATCGGTGGCAAACGAACAGACGGGTCACTTGATGTTAAGTGATCACTGCCGTCCATAGACATTTGCAACACCGATGGAGTCGCAAGTGTGTTGTAAGCCTGTGTTCGGGGAAGAGAAGGAGGAAGGGGAAGAGGAGGGTATTTTAGTCAGCGGCGTCACTGACCGAACGAAACGAAATAATGCAAGCATTATTACTTCACGTCGGGTTTCTGTGGGCCAGGTGGTACTACCCCGGGCAAGCCGACTCATTCATCTTAAAACCAGTAATAACTTTAGCGTGGCTCTACCACCTACAAAATTTTATGAATGAGTCTATGATGCACGACATGACAATGCTGATGGCTGTCTCTTTCGCACACCGAAAATCTTATGAACGTAACAAAAACGAATATTGTTTTGTGTTTTTACAAAATACTAGAAATATAGCGTGTCCTTTGTATTCGTTCAAGCTAACCAACCGGTCTATTGACATATGTATTAGAATAAGGATTTCTTCTTCTTTTTTAATTTATGGCACCGTGTGTAAGCAATACACAATTCCGCCAATGTCATGTAGATTGTAGGTACAGAGTGTGCGCTGACTGAGCCAGATAGTGTCATAAACGAAGGAAACCGAGTTAAAAAATGTAATTCAAAAACGAAGATAATTAATTTTGTATCGAGACCGAGTTATTGTGTTTTCCACAGATATACGTAAAGGCAAGCTTAGATATGTTTTGATTAAGAAATAGACAATCTGATTGAAGTTTAATTTTGTTAATTTTAATAAATAATGACAATACATGTAAAATTAAAGGGTTGTTATTCACTAAAGCTAAGATACACGTAAGGTTAGTAAGGCGGGGAATATAAGGAGGAAGGACAAAACGAAACGATTCTTGGAGCATGCTGTATGTTGAAATACGAGTACAGTGAACGTGCCGGCTAGTTAATAATCAGATCTGTGAATGGTATAAAATATCAATAAAAGGACATAATGCATATTTCCTACAAAGAGCATAAGGAAAGAAAAATTGGGATATTATAACCTCTTCACATTATGTCTTTGCAAAACCAGTAACTTTTGCAATGAAAGAGGAATCCGTCCACGAGACGCATTTAACTTATTCAGTTTGCGAACACGAATGATAGAAGCATAGTAGATGCGTCGATACATCGGAATATTTAATTTCCGATGTGAACTAACTTTGAGTTTGCTGTATAACAGGTTTATGTGTACATTTCTGCTAATTTTAAAACACAAAGGAAAATGGACCGTATTCGTTAAGTCCGTTGATTGTCAATCCTTTGGGCTTTTCCACAATCTACTAGGTGAGACGTTGTGAAGTCCTGTAGTGTATGTTCTGATAAGGTAGTAGAATTGAATGCATAGTGAAATGTATAGTGTAACTTTGTAGATATACGAAATCGCTCTTTCCATGAATATTAAGTTTTAAATAGGTATATCATGTTGTTTTATGTAATGAATTGTGATATGTTATTTGTGAAACTGCATTCAGTTTTAAAATCTACACAATAATATACTCCATTAATTTTATGAATACTGTATACTAGCGAGTCGCTGAGTCTTTGCATGGTAATTTTATGCGAGGGAATTAATAAATTTGTCATATAAATATTTAATTCAATATTTTACATATTTGTATCCACTTTTAATACGTACAGTGAAGGACGGCTCAAATTACTTGTATCCAGTAGCTCCATTAAAAAAATCAAAGTGCAATGACTTGTGTGTTTTGATATGTCATCTGAGAAATAAGTTTATATTAAGACTACGACTTGGAAACTGTTGCGAGAACCGAATTAAAGATTATTTCTCCAGATTCCAGTGCGTTGTCACTTTATCCCACATATATGTATCTAAACGATTTTCATCGATTTTTGACGTTACGATATTTCCAATTAATCAAAGTTATAGGAACTACAGATGAATGTTCACACGGACAACTAATTTATGTGATTGGTGGCAAACGAACAGACGGGTCCTCTAACGATAAGTAATCACCTCTGCCTATAGACACCTGCGATATGAGGGGCATCATCGATGCGTTGCCGGTCTTTGAGAAGGACGGTTTAGTGAGTAGTAAAGCCACGGTGAAGCTATTATTGGTTTCAGCATGAATGGGTCGGCTCGTCCGGGGTAGCACCACCCTTTCACAGAAAACCGAACTGAAGTAACAGTGTTTGCATTATTGCGTTTCGTTCAGTCAGTGCGAGCGCCGGAGACCTATCTCCCTTCCCCTCCCCTCTCTTCTCCCTTCCCCCTTTCCTTTCTCTCCATTCCCCCAAACACAGGCAGGCAACGCACTTGCGACTCCTCTGGGGTTGCTAGTGTCTATGGACGGCGCGGCGGTGATCGCTTAACAGCAGGTGACCCGCATGGTCGTTTGCCTCGTATATGATATAAAATAAGAAGAAGCTCGTCTCTTGAAGATTTGTAGGATATATTGGTCCGGAAACGCCGCCGCTGGAAGTTCATTCCAGAAAACCGACTCACGTGGAAAAAATGTACGCTGAAATCGCACAATAGACGACTTCCAACTATTGAGATGACACAGATGGAATTTCATTTTGTGGCCAGTCGTCGAATAAAAGAAATTTGCGGTAGATATTAATCCAAACAGCAAATTCAATTTTAAATTCCATATCAATTTAATAATATTAGTAGTTTCATTTCGATGCTTTCCGTTTATTAAGCCCTCGAGCTGAACGTGTAAATTGAACTTTATTAGTTTCATCTTTTTATTGACTCATTTGTGAGGGTTATTAAATGTTTGAACTCGTTATCATTTCAGAAATTGATTCTCTTCCAAGTCTATTTTGTCGTAATATGCAGTTTAAACCTATACGGTGTTATTACAAAAAATTAAATACGTATTGAAAACTGGCTTTAAAAGGGTTAAATTTTGAATGCACTGCGGTCGCTGAATGTTCGCCATCTTGCTCTTTTGTCTCGCTTTGGTTAGGTTAGATTTGACCTGCGAAAAAAGATTAACACGAACTTGTCTCGTGAGGGCGCGGTGCATTTGGTACGAAACCTTTTCAAAGCAATTATTTAATAATACGTATTTAACTTTTTTGTAATAACACCGTTAGAGTTTACGCTTTTAAATATTCGCTAATATTACAAGGGCCTACTTAAGGGCCTGTTTTTTTGAAGTGAAAACTGTTTTAGCTGCGTTTAGCGATTTTTTGTTTGTACGAATTAATATTTTTAACTATCCTTTGTGAATAGTACTTTTTTCTGGATAAAGAGACACCCTTTTCCGTTCCTCTGACAACGCGTATGTAAACTTTTGTGATGTTTGTGTGCTGGTTGAGTAGTTTTGTGAAATCGTAACCAAAAAATAAATGAACTCACATGCCTATTTGTAATATTAGAATTTGTTCTGACTTGCTACTTCGTTCGCGTAGAATTTAGTAAAAAAAATTGTTCACTGTATCCGAGCGCACGGGTTGCGTGCAATACTGTACATTGCTTCTTTAGTTTATAATGTTTATGCGGAAGTATAACTTTTTTTCTAAGATAAAAACAGCCTAAGTAACTCCATACAATATCAGCTATTTGTAATTCAAAGTGCCGTCATAATCGCTATAACCTTTTCGGATATTATCTGGGACAAATAGGCAGACAGACAAAAAATTTAGAGAAAAATGATTTTTACTTATAAGTATACCAGCTGACTGTTTAAAGCTATTACTATTCAATGCTTTGGTAGTTCATGGTCACATTTAATATATACATATATGTATATAGTCCTCCTCATCGATTTCGATAATGGCGACTCCAAAACGTTTCATTTCTTTCGAGCGTGGGCCCTAATGTGACTTGCGAAACCATACTTGCTCTTGAAAACCCGATCACATACAGAGCAGTAGTGCTGGCCATTTTAATTGTATGTATACGATTAAGAAGGTTTTGGTTTATCTTTAATACTTGGCGTTTTTCGTCAATTATTTGTAATCGGTTAGCCTCAAGCCTTGCAACACTTTTAAAGATGGTAGAGCGCCAAGACGACCGTTGTAAATCGAAATTCTCCAAACACGTATAATCAACGCTGCAAGCGTTCAAATGCCTATCAGACACATCCTTATAATACAGATACTGACCACCGTGCTTCTGTTTACCCTTAGCCATCTCGGAGTAAAAACTGCTTTCGACAAGCGACGGTCATCCATGTGAAGTATGTGTCCACACCACCTCCGTTGATACTGTATAAGTAGTGCTTTGATGCCAAGGACTCCGGAAAGACGCAGGATTTCGGTGTTAGATATATGGTCCTGCCATTTTATTTTCATGATAGATCTAAAACATCTAAGATGGAATATGTCAAGCTTTTTAATATCTGATACATACGTACACCATGTCTCTGCTCCGTACAAAAGGACAGGTAAAATAAAATAATAATATCAAAACAAATACTAATAAACAACAAAGAGGACCTTAATTAAAGTTTAGTCTAAAACATTTAAAAGTATAGGAACGATACTTTTATACCTAAGAAAATCACATCTAGATTCAATGAACAATATTAAAAGGATACTTTTCAAGGTTAATCATTACGTAACTGCTTATCATCGGAACGCCACACGGTTAAACAAAGGAAAGCGGGGTGCAGGTCGAAGTGTGGGACGCGGGCAGGACTGCACGGCACGGTGTGATTTATTACATTCCTTATTATTATACCAGTTCGTTTTTGCGCAAATCACTTGATCTTTAGTGTATATTAGTCTTGTTTTTATAAAGATAATTAGAACAAATATGAAGCATCTATCTTTAAATAGATTTATAACGAGAATCGACCAACGATTATCCTGTAAAAATATTGCTGGTGACTAACCAGTCGCGCTGTATACTTTTATATCCATTCAGTAAAAAGCTATTTTTGACATTGCATACAGACACTAAAGTTTTATTTATTTATATAGATTATTCATCGGAAATCAAACTATATTATTATATGAATTCGGAAAATTAAGATATTATAATATTAGTTCATTATCAATAGGCGCAGATACATCAGTATTCAAATGAAGCTGTTGCAGGAAACTGATAGAGTTAACGACGTCCCTTACCACGTGATGTTATTGAGTTATGTTAATTATATTATAGTCACGGGTAGAATTAATCTCACTACCGACTTCTCTTAATTAGTTGTTTTGTGTCGACTTAATTTACTTGTGATTGTTAATTTCCCTTTTTTATTTTTATTAATTTTCACCCACGAATGTGTACATACTTCACATATTATATTAGTGTACATAGAATAAAGCGAAGCGAGGTGACAATTATTTGCATTCTTCAACTTTTTTTATAAAATAATTACTCCAACTATAAATTTGCAAGTAACAGCATACCACTACCATATATCACGATAAAGATTTATTCTTTATTAAAATCTAGCTGTTTAATAAAGTCATCTGAATGTATTAATTCCATTAATTTACTTATCTACTCTTATCTTGTACTTACGCCACGTCGTCATTAAAATTACAATAACTTTTTATAGAGGGAAACGATTTGAATGAAACTAGACTGTTATTTTTTTAGGTTATTAGGCCTTTTTAAATTGATTTAGAACGAGAATAGAGTGCTGACTATCCTCCATAAATATTGCTATTACCTAAACTTTCAGTCTTCATATAATTGAACACAATCTATACTAATATTATAAAGCTGAAGAGTTTGTTTGTTTGGTTGAACGCGTTAATCTCAAGTACTACCTGTCCGATTTGAAAGTTTCTTTTAGTGTTAGATAGCTCATTTATCGAGGATGGCTATAGGATACATATCATTACGTTAAAACTAATAGGAGCTGAGGACTGATGAAAAATGTCTCAAAATTGGGCTATTTTGGAAGTTTCCGCTGCGTGTTAATGTCAGTATTATATGCGTTGCCATGGTAACGCGAAAATATTCTATCGAAAATATTGTCATGGTTTGTTTTATGTTTCTATTCAAAAAGTTTATTCTCCGTTAGTTTTGTTTACAATTTTTAATTATACGTGTTACGTTTATATCGCAAACATTTCTAAAGTTTATTTTGTGTCGCTATTCAAATACTTTAGTAATAATAATATTCGTCCAATAAGACAGGCGAAGGAATTAACCCATACTGCCAATTCTGAAGTTGTCAATATAGCTAGTTTTCTTCTATGCCCAAGTTAATGTAAAGGTATAAGCGCCAAATCCTCTATATAATATTTCATAAATTTTTATCTTCTTAATTTTCAATACCACAGAATCCATGCTCCGTGGTATTATTTTTCAATCATTTCACTTATGCACAATAAACAAACCAAATTACATAAAACGTCACCAATTTAACACAATATAGAGACAAGTAACACGAGATTATGAATAAAATATAAAATCCACTACATGATAGACTAAAATCCTGCCAAAAACTTTATTCTACGTTAGTTTTGTTCCCAATTTTTAATTTGTGATATATTACGTATTATAAAAATAAAGTGTGTGTATATAATATTAAAATAAATACTTTTTGGTGAATACATACATATATCTGTGGTGCTACAAATATCAACATTTTGTTTAATGCTGTCGATTATGTCTGTTTGTTTATTTGTTCCGGGTAATCTCCGAAATGGCTGGACCTATTTGAACAGTTTTTTTTTCTTAGAAATGACTACGCTATTGATCTAGCAAGGTCTTAACAGCTTCTCCGGACTACAAGTAATATTCGAACGCGAATTTTACGGGCAAATAAGTAACTAATTAGCTGTTTTATTTTAAGCTAGCGGGTTCAGCAGACGCTGCTCGCCCTGATAATAAGGCAGAGTATACCTAAACCTTGCCCAAGAATAATTTTATATATTAGTGAAAATGACATGAAGATGCATTCTGTAGTTTTTGATCTTATCGCGAACAGACATATAGACATGCGTGGAACAGGACTTTGTTTTACACTATGTAGTGATGAACTGTTATCCGTGCATTCGTCTGTGTGAAATTAATCAAAAATATGTTGTTCACTGTAAACATGCGAGTGTGACGTGCGTTGTACTGGACTCCAAGAATAAATATAATTGAAAGTCATATGTGTCATATTGTTTGATAATGTTTAGCTTAATGTTTTCATTACTTTATTATATAGTGTAAGTGAGCACTCAGGGTGATATATAGCAGTTTCATGTTCCAGTTATGTGGCTGATGATAAATTTCATCCCATTCGATACACTATTAGTATTCACATATATAATGTACACGTTACCTGTTACAGTAGATGATGTGCGTGTGATACTTACAAATATTTTTGAAAGAGTATTATTGTATTTTACACTAGATGTGTGATCACAATTTTAAATATATTTAATATATTAAAAAAAACGCGTGCGAAGCCGCGGGTAACAGCTAGTACTGTAATAAAGCGGATGAAAAAATTTCATATATTACTATGTACAAGCGAAGGATCTATAATATTTTATATATACGAGAATATTTATAAACTATATTGTATACGTAGACCCGTAGTATAAATACTTAACAATACATTTTATTCATTAATTTTTTATCTACCGAACCATGAGAAGTTTTACTTAAGTATATTTTGTGTGGTGAAACAAGTAGTAGTAGCTTTAGATAAAGTCTGCAGAAAAAGCGAAAAACATATTTCATAGACTACTAACCTGATGCCTCTTGAATAGTGAATTATTTATAGACCGTACGTACCGTCGTTTTTTAAATTCAAAATACATCGAGCGAAAACGTTTCACGTTTAACAGCCACTGCGAAAGTATGGATCCATTTACTATTTCATGCTATTTTATGTTTTCATACCCTTATGATTTTACGTATTCACGGTTGATTTTAGCAAAATCATACATTAACCCTTAAGCCTTTAACTATAAGTGTGAAAATCGGCTAACAACTCACGACTTATTCTCGTTATATTTTGAGTTGCTAGCTTTTAGGTGTCAGTCTTTAAATACTACTAGTGCTCATCAAGTACCTTAAATCATTACTCATTTAAGTACAAATATTATAGAGGCTTTTTGCCAAAGAGTGTACAAAAATTTCAGATTAGTAGACCTAATATCGTAAAGTAAGACCAATAGAGACTTAAAACTGTAGCATATAGCTATGTGTTACCACCTTCAATAGGCTCTTTATTATGAGGCTGGTCATTATAATTGGCTATAATTTTGATTTAAATTGGAAGATCCATTATGCTAGTCTGTTCTAACTTGAACACAGTAGTGAGGCCACCATTATCTTAGAAAAAATAAATGTGAACATAATTCTTCGGAAATTGGATCATTGACATTTGTTTCTCACTTTGAAGATGCAGATAATTATTGTAACTCTGTATACTGATATTTGGTAATTGATGTGCTTTGATATCATAATCTTCGCCTTTAGGTCATAAATCTCTTCCCGATGGAAGATATGGTTATAATCACAACACCAGCCGACGACGTATTGGCGATTTCTAACTCTGAGAACATTTCTCAGGTTCATGTTTCCTTACAGTGTTACCCTTTACTGGCAGCCGATAATGTTATCAATTGAAATGGGTAAATGTATGTAAATTCCGAATAATTAATTGGTCGGTACATACCGAGGTTTGAACTTGCGGATATCGAAGTGATATTTCGCTAATCAAAATACTAAATATACAGTTTGAACATACTTGCTCATTGGTAAAGTGCTCGAACACCAGATCAGTTACAGATTACACCCGATTAGGCCTCCCACGGCAGCGGCTCAAGCCTAGGTTTGATTCTTCGGTAGGGAGCCCTTGACTGCATTGCTTGCGTGATACGGTGACACACAAATATACATCACCGCTACAACACTACACGATCACCCTCACACACGTGCACGCTTACACGCTTACACATGAAAGTGAAAAGGTTTCCTTTTTTTTCTTTTATCGAACTGAAAAACTCTCAATTTCATGGAGGAGTTGTTGAGGCGTGTATGCTTGGTACACATATACGTTTAAACAACTCATGCATATATGAATAGTTAGCTAGGTTAGCTAAGATAGGTCGCGATTTTGCATGCAACAGGCAACAGCCAAGCCGAGGTGTGCCATGCACCCTTGAGCTGGTTGCCAAAATAAAGTCGGCTGAGTGCCTTAAGCGCTCGCCTTAGTAGTCCAGTGTAGCTGTTAAGACCTTGCTGGGTCAATAGCGTAGTCATATCGAAAAACAAAAAAAATCAGTTACAGATACATTCGAATTTAATTCTCAGTCTGATCTTTCGGTAAAAGAAAGTAACGGAATGCAATCACGGTACCGTAGTATCGTAATTTCTATTAAATATCTGTTAGTAAGTAGAAAAGAGCTAGTTTTTTTTTAGCTTTGGCACGTTAGTAGAAATCATCGGTATTTAAAATAAAGTGAGATTATGGCCAATCGCAAATGTATAAAATCTGATTAGACTTTAGTAGCATTTTAATTTTAACTGAAACCAACGCAATTCTTCCTTTTTAAATAATCTATAGATTTTAACGTTTGACCATAATACATGATAAATCCTTCGCGATAGGTTTTCTTTTCTATTTTGTACTATTATGCTTTGTAAAGGTAGTCTACTTGAGACGCACAGATAGCCGACGTGAAATAACAGTGCTTGCATTGTTGTGTTTCGTTCGGTCAGTGAGAGAGCCGGAGGCCCACGTCCCTTTCTCTTTCCTTCCCCTCCCCCTACTCCCATATACAGGCTGGCAACGCACTTGCGACGTCCCTGGTGTCGCTAGTGTCTATGGACGGTGGTGATCACTTAACATCACGTGACCCACCAGTTCGTTTGCCTCCGTTGATATAAAAAAAAAAGTCGCACAAAAATAACAAAATATACATATTTGGCTTTTAATCGTCATTAGCGCTGTACAGCATTGCGTATATCTAATTTAACTATCTATGAAAATAATACCTATAAATGAGCAATTCTTGTATATATTGTAATATATTCAGGATTTCTGAAACGATCTCAGTTTCCATGAAACTTAGTATGTAGGTGGTTTCGGGGACTATAAATCGATCTAGCTGGATTTCATTCATAGAAAGCTTTTTAACCGAGTTTTCAGGCAATGAAAAAATATAGGTAGAATATAAAGGTGACTTTCGCCGGTACTGTTAAAACAAAAATAGTTCAGATGGAAATCGGCTTCTTCGAAAATCCGTGTAACCCCAGTTCGAATCCGAGTGTCATGAAAAGAGCACTTTTTTTTTTAAAAAATGCTAATTTTGTGAGGCAAGCTTAACAGTTTATTTTTATTTTAAAATGTTTTTTAAAGAGCCTAGCTAGCCTCAGTCGTGCACGTACTGTATAATATACATTTCTAGTAGTATTAAAACAAAGCAGTTATAAAAATTATGTCTTTAATATTAAAAATTATGAATATCTAGAAAAAAGACACTTCTTCACTTATAAGGACGAGAGGGGGAAAAAATAAAGCGCAAATTTTCATTATCTCAATTTATGGTGGTTGGAAAAAGCTTCTTCAGGATAATAACCGTAATAAAATGTATGGATATGTTAGAAGATTGAAAGCGCTTCCTGTTTTCTGTCCTTGAGTAAATGGTTCATGATAAAACAAGAAAACTCTTCATTGTTTTTCTTACGATTCCTTGCCTGGTTTATATTAGAATTGGAAACGTTGTTTGGGAAGCTTTAAGCGAAGTGTAATTTTATTGTACAGCAGAAAGTATACTACGATGTATTTTTCTTTTGTTTCTAATAAACCGGTTAAATATATAACTTTGTACAAATTCTTTCGAATTGCTTTTGCGGTTTAGTAGCAAAAGACTATTTATAATCTTCTATAACTTTTTCTATCTCACTGCTATAACACCAGACACAATACCTATACACACGTGCACGCCTACACGCTTTCACGCTGTTTTTCTTTTTCAGAGAAATAAACGACAAAGAGTTCTATCTTTATCTTTCCCTATTCTATCCTATCCTACATAGTTTAGTCGAATTTTTCCGACACAAAATACATATAGGAGTTGTTGAGGCACGCACGCACGCTTGGTACACATGCATGTTTCAATAACTCATATACGAGTATCTATATAGCTTAGCTTAGGTTAGCTCAGATTGGTCGCGATTTTTGCACAAAACAGCCCAAGCCGAGTTGTGTCGTGCACCTTTGAGTTAGTCGCCCAAACATCCCAAATCGGCTAAGTGCCTTCAGCGCTCGCCTCAATAATTCGATGAAGCTGTAAAGACCTTTCCAGGTCAAAAGCGATTTCATTTCGAAAAAAAAAAAATTTTTTTCTATACATATAATAAGACTCTAAGTCTAATGTGTCTATACTTTTTCGATTTTTGTGGAAAAAATGTTGCAAGTGTCTAGGAATAAGTAATAAAATACATTTCTATCATTTTAAATAAAGTCTGTCTGTCTATTTGTGTGAACATGTATCACTACTAAAGTACTATGTTCACAATGAAACCTCACCAGAAAATTCATAAAGCATATTTTCAAGAGTAACTTAGTCTTCGTTTTATTAAAATTGGTCCAACCTATCAAAAGTTATTGCAGTTTGAATGACGGCTCGAGTTAAGAACGAGAGAAGAGTAGTAATCTATACTACTGTTATAAAGCTGAAGGGTTTGTTTGTTTGACTGAACATGCTAATCTCAGGAACTACTGGATTTTATAAATTCTTTCCGTGTTAGATAGCTCATTAGGCTGTATATCACGTAAAGACCAACAGAAATGGAGCAATAATGTAGAAAGATTCAAATTCGTTTTTTTTTCAATTGTGAGCTCTTCCCTACGTGTTAGTGTTAGCCCAAAGTAACTATTCAACGCGGACGAAGTCGCGGGCAGAAGCTAGTTATAAATAAACATTTGGGTTTTATGGAGATTAAATAAAGCAAATATATAAACTACTAGTTGATACTTCCCCAACTTTTTCCGCATTGTTTATTATAGTACGTATTACCTATATAATCTGTATTAAAATAAGTCGAATGTTCTGCCCTCCTATGATTAATTTAATAAAATAAATAAATTAAATGACGTATCTGTCAAAACGTGTAATTAAACTCTCTCTCGTGTTCGTTCCCTGCAATAAGTTAATAACTGACGGCGCCAACGAAAGATGTCCTGCCCTGAAAAAAAAAGAAACTTTGACAGAGTATATGCCTATAATCTTCCTTATAAATCACTTTATCGATTCGTTAAAACCGCATGAAAATCCGTTCGGTATTTTTGGGTTTATCTCGAACAGATAGACAGACGTAGCAGAGGACTTTTTTATACTATGTAATGATATATTTTATGTATAATAAAAAATATATAAAAATGTTTGAAGCAAAATTAAACTCTGCTTAAAATATTTTGTTGTAAGCAATGTTATTAATTTACTTTCAGTCTCCCGTGTATGCGTACCACACCGCTTGCCCCACTACGCACATAGCTCAACCTACTAATGCTTAAAAATAGTAGTATCAGATCAGATGCGCGCATAATGAATTAGAAATAGAAATTGTTTTCTTCCTAAAAATACCAAATTGACACACTTTGAAGTGAAAATTGGAAATTAAGTCTGTCCCTTTATAAGTAATGTAATTTAGTGTGAATATTAAAATATTCATGAAGTCAACGAAGGAACGCTACACGGACTGTGAAATAAAAAAATCTATTTCCTTAAATTATCTCCAGTGCATAATTTAAAAAGAACATTACTGATTATTATGTGTTTTTTTGGCATTACTACAAACATTTCTTTTTAAACTAGTTCAAGGAGTATCTATAGTATAATATTATATAGCCGGAGGGTTTTTTTTGTTTGGCTAAACGTACTTATCTCAGGCATTATTGATCTGATTTCAAAAAATATTGTTAGATAGCTCATTTATAGAGGAAGGCTGTATATCATCACACTAAGACCAATAGAAGCAGAGCAGCAATAAAGAATGTTTCAACATAGTTTTTTTTTCTCGAACTGACTACGCTATTGACCCAGAAAGAACGCTTAGGGCACTCAGCCGATTTTATTTGACAACTAGCTCAAGGATGCACGGCATACCTCACCTTGGGCTGTTGCCTGATACGTGCAATTCGCGATCTATCTGAGCTGAGCTAAGTTAACTATTCATACATATATGAGTTGTTGGAACATATATGTGTACCAAGAATACATACCTCAACAACTCTTATATATATTCCGTATCGGATAGTTTTCTAAACCATTTCAGTTCGATAAGGGAAAGAAACAAAACCCTTCCACTTGCGTAAGCGTCTATGCGTGCACGTGTGTGGGGTGATATGTGTAATGTTGTTGCAGTGATGTAAGATTTTGTGTCACTGTATCGCGTGAGCAGCGTACTCAAAGGCGCTAGCTACACCGAGGGAACGGACCTAGGATTGAGCCGCTGCTGAGGGGAGCCTAATATGGTGTTATCTTGGGTGTTAGCGTTAGCCCAAAGTAACCATTTCATGTGGATGAAATCGCGGGCAAAAAATATGAAATGTTGTTCAAACATAACCTTCATTTTTTAATCTGCTATAATATTTAAACAAAATAAAATCAAATATATATTTGGATATAGATATTCAGGAAATGAAGTTCATAGAGTGTCCATTAAATATACCTGTTTATTGGCTAATAACCGCTCTATTAATACATTTTGCTGAAAATGATTTTATATTGTTAAAAGATATTCCATGTTATGATTATTTCATTAAAGTAACAATTCTAACGGTCGTACTGCTGTTCGATAAGCTTATGTCACAGTATAAATATGAAAGTGTGCCGGTACAAGCGTTTATATAGTTTACATACTGTCTGCTATGTGTACTGTGCTCATGTGCTTCCTGTGATTTAGGGCTGTCCCTAAAAATTTTATTAAACGTATAACATTACTTTGATCTCACACACTGTTATTATGTGTCACTTCTATGTAAATACTAGGGTTGTCAAAGGTAGGAATATATTGCAAAGTAATAATTTCCATTAACATTAATTGTAATTTTTTTCATATTCTCTAAAATGTTGTACTTCACTCGTATTCATGTACGTTTGATCTATTTCTTGAGAAAAGTGCTTTTTAATATGTGAAACGTTTCCTTTGTCCTCTTGTGTACTTCTAACAAAATGTTGCAAAATTAGATACTTAATTCGTATATTAGCTTTTGCTAGCTTTAATGTAGTTTTACTATATATATCAATCAGTATATTTTTCGGGATGAAACGCATACTCTATATCTTTTGTTTTACTCCTAACAAAATTTTACGACGATGGTTAATAGTTAGCGTAAAGTGCAACAAACAAATAACCAAACAAATTCATATGCTTATTTATAATATTAAAATAATTATAGTTATAGCTTTAGGAATAACATATACTTAGTGTATTAAAAAATAATGAAATGGTAAGAACAGTGTACTGGTTTGAAATTTAGTAATAGCAACCTATTGGGATTGGTTTCAAAAGTGAGGGCTTCCTGAGGTTGTTTGTACATAGCCACGAGATACAATAACCGCTTTAACCTCTTTTTGTACATGGGGAAATGCGGACGGATTCCCACCCTAGCCGGGCAGCTCAGGGTGGGATATGTCCGACTTGCATGGACTAAAATTCCATGGTGCCTTCAATCACCTATACGCCGGGGAGTAGGAGCTGCCGAACTGGCACTGTGTCTACTCCCACCGTTTTAACCCTTGGACTATTAAACACCATAAGAATTAAAGGTGTATACAAACAGATGTAAACTTTATGATGCACTGATCAGTAGACTGTTGGTAACATAACTTAAAAAATACAGTATTTATTACAAATTTTGAAAGACTTGGACAATTTATTTATTTATAATTGTGGATAACGCAACAGTCAGCAGTGTGATTAACAATGTAATTACATTAATAAAAAGCATATTAAACTGAAAACCTACAACTCTTTAACACATTAATACGACTTACAGTGTTAATAATATTTAAAAGTAACTTATTAACATTAAACATTGATAAAGATTTGAAAAAGAAAACAAAGCACAATAAGAATAAATTAAAAAGTGACAATGAATCTATTCATATAATAAAAAAGTAACGGAAAGAAATTAGTACATTCCATATTTTAAAGAGAAAATACTCTGATGGTATTTATAATCAGTGGCAAAACACATTTCCATGGTTTCTAAAAATTTTATCTGTCGTTTGTACGGGATACACACAAAAAAGACTGGATGGATTCTAATGAAATTAGGTATGGTACTAGATTACACTCTTGTATAATGTATAAGATATGTTTTATATATATAACACATTCGTATATATGTATATCTTACATGTAAGGAAACACAAAGAGAAAACATTAACCTAAGAATTACTGGGTGCATTTGAAAAAAAAAATACAATCTTATGATTTTATTAATCACTGTTTGTATAATTAAAATTTCACGCGGGTGTAGTACCGGGCACAGCTAGTTCATCTGCAAAAACTAAAATTAACCTATTGAAAAGAAAACAAGGTGGTAGAGCCGCGCTGAAACTGTTATTGACTTCAGTATGAATGGGTCGGCTCACTCGGGGTAGCACCACCCTCTCACAGGAAACCGACGTGAAGTAACAGTACTTGCATTGTTGCGTTTCGTTCGGTCAGTGAGAGCGCCGGTCACCCATCTCTCCTCCTCCCTCCTCCCCTCGCTCTTATCCCATTCCTCTCCCCTCCACCTTTCCCCTCATTCCACCAAAACACAGGCTGGCAACACACTTCCCCTGGTGCTGCTAGTGTCTATGGAAGGCGATTATCGCTTAACATCAGATAACCCGCCTGTTTGTTTGCCTCCTATATGATACAAAAGAGGTGGCAAATATAATCAAGAATATTGAAATGTAATTTATTGAATACTGTTTAAATAGTTACAGATATAAAATATCTATATATTAATACGTGAAGCAAAATTTTTGTATCCCTTTTTAACCTATTTCCCGTCAACGGGTGAACTTGAAATTTGGCATAGTTAAAGTTTATAAGGCGGAGAAGTGCAGAAAACTGTTTATTTTATATAAAATGCATTAGAAGTACATTAAATTAATTAAAATATGCACTACTCACACTACTACTCGAATTTTACACAACATATATACACATGTAAATAAAAAAGTTTAATTTCTCAAGGTGAAATGTAGTAAAATCTAATAAAATACGTTTGAACAAGATATAAAAACTATATTGCACTTTTTCACATTTTTTACGATCGTTCTGAATGACAATAATTTTCGACTTTGCTTTAGCGTCCTCCCTAACGCAACTGGTTACCTCGCCTACGCGGATCCCTGATGTGGAGGAACATTCACCTTCCCTGTTGGACCTTCTGCTGACCTCTCATCCGGATGGCTATCGAGTTACCGTTGGTGCCCCTTTAGGCTCTTCGGACCATTGCCTGATCCGGAGTAACGTGTCTCTTTCGCGCCCACTACGCCCGCGATCAGCGGGCTGCCGCCGAGTTTGGCACCATAGGTCAGCAGATTGGGATAGCATGCGAGCTTTCTTCGCCTCTTTCCCCTGGGGGCAAGTTTGCTTCTCACTGGACGGTCCTGACGCTGTCGCCAAAGCCGTTACCGACGCCATACAACAAGGGATGGACTTATTTATCCCTAATTCCGTAGTACCCATCGGTGGTAAAACTCAACACTGGTTTGGTCATTCCTGCAGAATGGCTAAACGCCGGAAGCAAAAATGCTACCAGGCCTGGGTTGACGCGATGATGTCTAAGGATGTAAATACCAGTGCTCTCAAAAAGGAGTATAATGTTGCCTCCAGGTCTTACAAAAGAGCGATTGCTCTAGCAAAGTTCGCCTTCATTGGCAGAATTGGTGAGAGACTGGTTCGTCTTCCCTTTGGAACTCGGGCATTCTGGTCTCTCGCCTAAGCCGCCCTAGGTAATTTCAGTCTGCCATCGTTCCCACCATTGCGGAAGGAAGACAACTCGTTGGTCTACGGCGCAAAGGACAAAGCCGAACTTCTTGGCTGCTTTTTTGCGTCGAACTCGACTCTAGATGACAAGGGGAAGTCTCCACCGAACTTAGCGCCTTGCAAAAGCTGCATGCCCGATGTGCAGTTTTTGCAAAAACATATACGTAAAAAGCTCTTCTCTTTAGACATCAAAAAGTCGAGTGGACCTGACGGGATTCCCGCAATTGTGTTAAGGATATGTGCTCCGGAACTGGCTCCAGTTCTTGCGCGTCTTTTTCGGCACTCCTATTGTGCAGGCATTGTGCCAGTATCTTGGAAGTCTGCTTCTGTGCACCCGATCCCAAAAAAAGGTGACCGCTCAGAGCCGTCGAACTATCGGTCAATCGCCATCACTTCCTTGCTTTCCAAAATAATGGAGTCCATTATAAACTGCCAGCTCTTGAAGTACCTAGAGGAGAACCAGATTATTAGCGACCGTCAATATGGCTTTCGCCAACGTCGCTCAGCTGGTGATCTTCTAGCCTTCTTGACACATCGATGGGCGGAGGCAGTAGAAAGCAGGGGTGAGGCCATTGCCATAAGTTTAGACGTAGCGAAGGCTTTTGATCGAGTTTGGCACAAAGCGCTTCTGTCGAAGCTTACTTCCTTTGGACTTCCCGGAAATTTATGCAACTGGGTATCTAGCTTTCTCACTGGTCGAAGCATAAAAGTCACAGTCGACGGTGCGAGCTCTGAATTGAAACCTGTGAATGCTGGTGTCCCACAAGGCTGTGTATTATCCCCTACTCTCTTTCTTCTGTATATCAATGATATGTTGCAAGTTAGCAACATTCATTGCTATGCAGACGATAGCACTGTGGATGCTCTATACACTGGCCGGGCCAATATTTCCCGGGAACGCGTCGTTGAGTGCCGGAATCAACTTTTGTCTGAAATGGAGACGTCACTCGAACACGTCTCGCATTGGGGTAGACAAAACTTGGTCGAGTTTAACCCTACTAAGACACAAGTTTGCGCATTTACCGCGAAAAAGATCAAATTTGACGTAATACCCAACTTTCAGGGAGTCCCCTTAGTCGCCAAGCCCAGTATTGGCATCCTCGGCGTTGACATATCGAGTGACGTTCAATTTGGCGGTCATTTGGAGAGCAAAGCATTGTTGGCCTCCAAAAAACTAGGTATCCTTAATAGGGCAAGACAGTATTTCTCACCAGAACACCGTTTACTACTCTATAAAGCGCAAGTCCGCCCACACATGGAATACTGTCCTCACCTTTGGGCTGGAGTGCTTCAATATCAACTGCTTCCGTTTGACTGCATCCAGCGTAGAGCAGCTCGAATCGTTGGCGACGAGGTATTATCCGATCGGCTCGACTCATTGGCACTGCGTCGGGACATCGCGTCTCTTTGCGTTCTTTATCGCATTTACCACGGAGAGTGTTCAGAGGAGTTGTTTGGACTTTTACCTGCCGCTACATTCCACCATCGTACTACCCGCCTGAAACTTAAATTTCATCCACACCACCTCGATGAGTGGAGTTCTTCTACGGTGAGGTTTTCAAGGTCGTTTCTACCTCGTACTGCGACCCTGTGGAATCGACTTCCAGCGGCGGTGTTTCCAAGCAACTATGAATTGCAAACCTTCAAGAAGCGAGCGTACATTTTTCTTAAAGGCCGGCAACGCACTTGTGACTCCTCCGGTGTTGCAAGTGTCTATGGACGGCGGTGATCACCTACCATCGGGTGACCTGTCTGTTCGTTTGCCCCCTATAATAAAAAAAAAGACATTTTGACAGCCGTCAATAATTACGAAGTTTAAAAGAGGTTGTGAAGGAGGTTGCTATGCTCGACTGTATGTATTTTTTAACTCTTACGTTCCAATTACCATTTTTCATCCTACATTCAACAATGATATTATAAAATATAACTATTATTGTAATGTTTATTATTTTTTAAGGTGAACTCACTTCAAATGATGAATTAATACTTTATATAATCAAAATAAGAATTTTGATCATAAAAGTAATCCATGACTTAGACCTCCGCGGTTACAACGTTGCAATTCAACCTCATGTAGCAACAAGAAAGAATTAATTTTCAAAAGCTAATGATTGTATTAAAAACATCTTTGTCTTAGATTCACCATTTGATTGTATTGTGGAATCATTACTTTTCCAAACGATGATACTGGGCATATAATAATAGACTACATTTATTTCAATATCACACAGAAATACCACCCACCCGTGGTGTCGTGTAAAATTAATTGAAAATTGTGTCATGGGTTACGATAAATTTCTTTATTTTTGTAAAGTTATGTTCGCTTAAAATTTGAGAGCTTTACCACGTGGTTTTTTTTTCTCAAATTTATAATTAATTTCAATTTTTATTTACACATAGATTTTTTTTATGTTTATATAATTAAAGATCATGGGAAATGTTAAATAACTGAGTAGCCATGATGATAACCTTTGATTATAGAAGTTATATACCCTTTGACAAAAGAACCCTTATAAAGTTCAAACTTTAAAAAATCAATTAACTTTGGTCGAATTTCGACCACTGGGCGCCCACTAGTATATATTAAAACACAGAGTATAAACTACTTATATATGTGTAAATAAACTTCAAGTGTCCGCGATTTATTCGGTCAATTTCCCAAACGGTTGTAGTTCTAACTGTCAAATGGATGACTTGTCATCGTTTTATCTAGTATATATCATCACGTTATGTCATAAGAATTTAGAAGTAATGTTTAATCTTAAGCTAAGAAACGTAAAACTGGAAAGAGAAACAATAAAAGGCAGTACGCAATTACTCCAGATAAAACAACAAAATAATCTTCTTGAAGACTCTGTTACTAATAAATAATATTTTACCGTCAGAGGGGAATAAATATTGTAGCAGTAATATTATGAAGATATTAAATTTCTATTCTGTTGTAAAGAAAGATTACCCCAACGAAGAAAGCTTAACAAAAGAAAGCTCAAGTTATTGTGAGTGCATTATGCAATCGCACGCAGCCTCAGTTGGCATTTACTCAAATACGCCATTTCCTTTGCTTTTCTATTCCTCTATCTATAAATCGAACTTAGTTTAACTTATAAAGTGGGAAGTAGAGGATAGCGTTTTGTAAACTTGAAATTTATTTATACAAAAAAGGTTTTTAAAATCACCTACAATTGGGTTTTGAAACTGAATGATCAATTTGCTCATCTAAGAGAGGGATTATATAAGATTGGTTACTTCTATTGGTCGTGTCGATATATGTATATTCTGTAAGATTTATTATGTTTTATTATTTAAATTGCATGATATGAGTCCATTATAAAAGAGAAGCATAAATAGTATACTATTGTAAGCAAAACTGACAAAACTATTATCGTTTAAATTAATTTGGTTCATTTTGTCTTTTTTTCAGTTTAGTTTTACAGTTTTGTACCACTTGGTTTTGAATATAACCTTAGAAGTAGTTTGTTTCCCAATTGTGTACGTCTGTATATATGAATTGAAAACAAGTACTGTTTGACGAATTATAATTAAATTTTATGCACGGTAAATATATACATTCCTCAATTAATATTGTGTAATAGTTTTAATAACTTATTTTGTAATCGTAAAAAAAATAATAATTTTAGAATAGATATTTTATTTATTCTCAATGATGTTTTATATATAGGAAAAAAATATTCTAATATTGAAAGTTAATAATTAAAAAGATTAGTTTTTTTTTTCGAACTGATTACGCTATTGACCCAGCATGGTCTTAACAGCTTCACCGGACTACAAAAAAAGATTAGTTGTAAAGTAACAATGTAATGATAATGATAGCCGCGGGCAATGATGAATTTTATGTCTCCTTACTTGAATAATTGCTAATTATAATTCTCAGATTTACCAGATTTGTATGTGGTAGAGCCACGCTGAAGCTATTACTGGCTTCCGTATGTATGGGTCGACTCGTCCGGGGTAGTACCACTCATAGAAAACCGACGTAAAGTAACCGTGTTTGCTTTGATGCGTCTTGTTTGGTCCGTGACAGCGCCGGAAACCCACCTCTCCTGACCCTCACTCTCTCCTCTTCCTTTCTTCTCCCTCTCTCTCCCCAACACATGCTGGCAAAGGAGAGTGGCAACTCCTGGTGTTGTGTTTATGGAAGGTGGTGATCACTTAACATCAGGTGATCCACCTGTTCGTCTGCCTCCTATAATATAAAAAAAAACCTAAATTGTTATTCTTGTTTGTATTAAGGATTTAAGAGTTAAGAGTTGTTCATATTATTTCCGACCTTTAAAAAGTTCGCAACCCGAAGGCTATACAAGGAGGTCAAGCGTTGCTTTGTTAAAATCCGTAAGCCGATGTTAATGATAACCGAATGAAAAGTATTATACATGAAACCTTTACTTAAAGTTTGTAATCCGGAACAGTATCTCCTAACCTAACAAAGAAGGTTTAATGCTTATTGATCACTAACTTCTGCCCACGAATTCGTCCATGTGAAATAGTTACTTTCGGCTAACTCACACGCAGCGAAAACTCTTAAAAGGAAAAAAAAACGATTTTGAAACTGACACAATTTTTCAAATCGTACCAATAATATTACCTGAGAGAAGCGCATTCAACCAAAAAAAAAACAAATCCCCCATCTATACAATATTAATATAGATACTCCTTGAACTAGTTTAAAAAAATATGTTTGTAGTAATGACAAAAAAAAAATACAACATATCATCGGTAGTGTTCTTTTTAAATTCGGCACTGGATATAATTTAACGAAATATTTTTTTTTTTTATTTCACAGTCCGTGTAGCGTTCCTTCGTCGAATTCATAAATATTTTAATATTCACATTAAATTACATTACTTATAAAGGGACAGACTTCAATTCCAATTTTCACTTCAAAGCGTTTTTTTTTTTCTTAAACTGACTTACGCTATTGACTTAGCAAGGTCTTAACAGCTTCACCGGACTACATAAAATTTGATAGTTCAAAGTGTGTGAATTCTGTATTCTCAGAAAAAAAAAAATTCTTCAATTCCTAGAAATTAAATAAAATGATAAAGGTCAAAAATCGTAACCAAACAAACAAACCGTCCAGCTTTATACCAAGTATAGGTTAACATATCTAGCCTCTGGAATGAGTAGAGTCCTCACCAAACTTCTTCACTGTTTTTAATATACTTGCGAGAATATAGATCTTGGTATAAACACATATTATGTTATATTTGTAACAGCGAGGCAACTTAAGTAGATAAATATTAGTATTTTTCTATTAAATAGTTTAACGCATTAATATTCTAATATTATAACGATGTTTTGCATTAAACTCTTGGCTATATAATGTGCAAACCCTAATTTATATCTATATTCAGAACGTACGTAAGATCGACGAAGATTGTAATACAACCTAGAAGTCCTAAATAGTATATGTGCTAAATATCTAGTAAGTTTATGAATAAAAAATATAAATTAATTTACCTGAATGTTTAGAAGGAGAATAATATACTTCAATGCAGTATAGTGTAAAAGACTTATCGACTTATAATAAAAAACGCCGGCGAAATAAGAGATACAGCTAGTTAACTGTAATACTCATTTGTGCAATAGTTTCAATAATAATAAAGAGACCAAATCGTAATGAGTTGAGTAATGAGACTATTGATGCGGATGCCTTTTCAAATGGCGACATGAAGACGACATTTTGTTGCCATTTTCAGTCTTAAACTGTTGCTATGCTACACCGGTTTATACTGTCACCATCAGCCTGTAAGTGATACATTACAGAGCCATAAGTCTCTTCTCGAAGGAAGGCAAGGCATTATCATCAGCCAGGCCACAATGTATTGGTGACTTAAACTTTGAAGTCCACACTTCTATGTTTTTCCATTTACAATGGTACTACAAGAAGATTTCTCAGGTTCAGATTTCCTCACAGTGTTTCTTTTACCGCCAGCCAATAGTGTTATGAATTAAAATTAGTAAATTTTAGCGAATTCCACAAAATTCTAACTGAATTCAAACCTGCGGACATTGGATTTATATTTCATCGTTTGCCACGTGACCGTCACGTCTTACTATGAAAGTCTTATGATTGTATCAGGTACGAAGAAAAACTATGACCACTATAATATGTCAATTTATATACGTTACATTGTTGATCGTCGGTGGAACGTTCTAATAGCCGTTGTTTGATATTACTTTTAATCAATATTTTTAGTTATCTCAATGATATCACATATTTTTTTAATATCATTGCAGTTATCTATACTAATATTATTATTACGAGTATAATTGGTGAAGCTTTCTTTTGAATCCGGCTCGCGAAGGACCAATAATTATTACGAATATAACTATTGAGGTGGTTGTAAATCACCTCTATCCGTAATATTTGTATAATGTGTTTTATTAACACATGTTCTTATAATATTAGTGC
>JACEII010000009.1:4282387-4312712 GCA_014332785.1 Antheraea mylitta
CCGGTGACCGTTCCGATCAGAGTCTATGATATTACTGTTTCCTAACATGTTCGTTTACCTTATTTAAGGGTCTTGCAGCTGTAATAAGCCGATACACGTATTCTATGCGTGTGGCCCACATAATATCGAGATCAGCTCGACGGAGACCCCATAGGATATGCCCGTTTCATGAATAACGCACATGTTCTCGTTCTTTTGTGCTCTATCTTATAGACTGTGACATTGACTTATGTTTATTACATCCTCCACAGTTTAAAACAATACTTATTGCTAATAAATTGTCAGTCTATTCGTTCGTTAATGTTCATACTATTAATTGCTAACACTGTAAGTTTCTACGTACTAGAACAATATGTACTACAAACTACAGGGTAATAAATTTACATCTTTCACTACTTATAACTATTCAATGTTACTAAATGTCTCGAACATGCTCGCTGTCCGTAACAATTATAAATAGGTAAAGCTTATGAGTTTGTGAGTTTGTGTCGTTGTACGGGGTAATCTCAGGAACTACTGGTCCGATTGGATTTTTTTTTTCTCTAACTGACTACGCTATTGACCTAGCAAGGTCTTAACAGCTTCACCGGACTACTAAGGCGAGCGCTTAAGGCACTCAGCCGATTTTATTTTGGCAACCAGCTCAAGGGTGCACGGCACACCTCGGCTTGGCTGTTGCCCGTTGCATGCAAAATCGCGACCTATCTTAGCTAACCTAGCTAACTATTCATATATGTTTGAGCTGTTGAAACGTATATGAGTACCAAGCATATCCGCCTCAACAACTCCTCCATATATTTTTGTCGGAAAAATTGAGAGTTTTTCAGTTCGATAAGGGAAAAAAAATTATCCGATTGGAAAAATCCTTTCAGTGTTATATAGCTCATATATCGAGGATAGTTATAATATATAGTTATAGGTCATATGCTAAGACCAATAGGAGCGGAGTACCAATGAAGAATGTTTCAAAATTGTTTTTCTCCTTCTTGAGAGCTTCCGCTGTGTGTTGGCGTCAGTTCAAAGTAACTATTCCAAGCGAACAAAGTCGTGGGTAGTCGCTAGTTATATATATGTCAAGTATATAAAATGCAAGTGAAACTGCTAGCAAAATAATAGTAATATATAAATATGGGTTACACGCAAATAAAAAACAAACTTATCCCTTAAATGTACATCGCATTATTGCGAAACAAGCTTTGAATATATGGTAACAAAAGGTTAAACGGGATTTAGAACTGGCGGCCTTATCAACAATGTGGGGAACCTTCCAAACGCTTTGAATTACAACTAAAGCTCCGACGTTGCGGTTAGTCGAACGAATATCTATGTATCATTTAGAATTATGTTGGACGTTGTGGGGTTTCCGATCAATAATACGTTACATTGTAATTTACACATTGGGAGATGAATGTATTTCGTATATAAGTTACAATATATTGGGGTATGCCTATTTTGTATACAATACTAATCGTTTTAACAGCGATATTAATATATTCGTATCAATTTTATGAATTAATATGAAGCGTATTCTACAGTTATGTTACATTGGTTTTTCTATGGAATGTATTGGAATAAGTGAGTGTAATACATATAATAATTATAAGAAATGATACTGTTACGTAAATAAATGGGATGTATTTTTGAATATTAAAATGTAAATAGTTGCACCCAAAGCGCTGATGGTGATAGAGGCATAGCTTCTAAGAACTACGCTGAGGACGTGATTGCATGAATGCGTGATTTTGGGGTGTAAGGGGTGTCAAATAACATCGTAAGACTTGAGACACCCAAGCCAACCTCACCTGCACGTGGTGCACCCTGCTGAATAACAAACGAGGCAATGGCGAAAGCGGGGCGGTAGGGTTTTACAGCCTGACTGGGTCGCAACCACCACGTATATGGCGAAAAAGCCCGTAATAGTGATTCGCTTCTGCGGGTCGCGTTTCGTATATAATGTATACGTACCATAAGAATATAGCTCCGATATGGCCATCACTTTCTATATTCATTTGTTTTATAAGTTTTATAAGGTTTTAAAGAATAAGTATATTCTTTATAACTTTATCCTGTCGCTGGTTACGAAGGTTAAGAAGGCTTTATCATTATAATTACTAATATCTTGCTTTTCCTTTTCCATTACTAGTCTGAGATTCAGCTTTTTTATATGCACGTCATAGAAATAAAACCAATCATATTTGTTACAAAAAGACGTAGCAGTAACTAATCAATCAGGTGACTGTAAAGGAACATCAAATAAATTATCTAAATCAAAAAAGTGAGTAACTAAATGATCACTCTTATAAAACCATTTATTTTACTTTTCATTATTCAAATGTTGTTCTGAATTGTCTCTTAGCAAATATGTATACACGGACGGACACGGACACACGGAAGCAAATTTAGTCCTCATTTCGTATGCATTCGTATGTCCAGTCCGGGGACCACGCTTTCAAAGTAATTTCAAATACGACGACGTATTATTGATGCACTGATATTATTTGCTTTGATATTCATACTACTAAGGATATATTCATACGGATGGACGTTATTGATAATTGCCTCTTCTATTGCTATACCTTTTATCCTAGTTCCAAGTAGGGTCGGCACAACATGTTTTCCTATCAGTCTTCCCTCTCTCACATGTTGATACAGTGTTCACTCCTTCTATGTACATCCTCGTATCATTCTCCAAACAATTAATTCATACCTTCTTACTCTATTTCTTTGTTCGTTTACATTTGTTCTTTACGTGCTTCTGGTTATGTGACTTCTATTCCTTCGCATAAAATACCTATACCATACTAATTTATTATTTCTCAGCTTCTCTTTGTCTCCCTTGATTTTTCTAGATAAAATGTTATTTAAATTGAAAAATTGCATTATTTCAAAGTAAAACTCTTTGATGTTTGTAACATCTATACTAATATTATAAAGAAGTAAAGTTTGTAATTTTGTGATAGTGTAGGAGGTGTAAGTTACTGGTCCGATTTGAAAAATTCTTTCAGTGTTATGTACGACATTTATCGAGAAAGTTTATAGGGTACATATCATCACGCTAAGATCAATAAGAGCGGAGCACTAACGAAAAATGTTTAAGAATCTTTTTTTTTTCTCTTAAAGCTTTCGCTGCGTGCTAGCGTTAGCCCAAAGTAACTATTCCACGCGGACGAAGTTGCGGGCAGAGGCTAGTGATGTATAAATAGCTTTCAGTTTGCTATTTCTGTTCTTATTGATACATTTTTGTGTACGACTTTGTTGCTTTAAGGATTAACATAATCATAGAAGATTTCGATATTGAAACATTTCGTGTACGATATTTTCGAAGTGTATCCGCTTTATTGATATTAAATTTTATGTTTTCACCTTCGGAATTGTAACATTATCTATTCATATAAACATCAAATATTGAATAGTAATAAAAGTTATGCCCATTCTATCCAATTGCCTTACAAATTGAGTGAATAATCGATGTTGGGGAGCTGGTACAACATTTTTATTTACATTTGACGTACGTCAAATGAAGTATATATTCATATAATAGTAATTGTGTTATTATGAATCATTTAACTACTTTTAATTTTAATTTAATGTTACAAAAGTTTCGGTAGTCTATCATAATTTAACACCAAATTTATACAAAAAAGTGCTCGTTCAGTAGTCCAACTCTGACCATACAGAAAAAATTACTTTTTAAATTTTTTACTTTATAAACATCGTCAAAAGCTACTAAAGGAAAAAAAAAAAATCGGCTGAAAACCAAACAAGGGAGATTTAAGGATCTTAACTATTTCCTACTGCCTATTTATATTTAGAAGATGCCAGCTGACCAGGCTACGTGTTGCTGTGGGTCAATTATTAGACGTTGAATTGCATAAAATCCGTGCACTATAAATTAAACTGGAGTTGAGAAAGCGATTCAAAATTCTGCCATTTATGAGATACTATAGCAGTCGGTTCCACAGTTTTATGTTACCAAACTAATTTAAAGTGCCATCTGTTCGAGACCAATGAAACTTACAGTTAATATCAATAATAAACATTCACAATCATTTAATTTGTAATTAAAATATGTTGAGGCCACTTATAATAATATAAATTATCCTATCTCACAAGTTGAACCAAATTATACATAAATGAAGATCGGTTTGTATAGTGTCAGAGTTCATCGTGGACAAACATCATGACACCGGATTTTGTATATATTTAGATTACACGTATGATCTGTGTTTTTGTCAAATTAAAGTCATGCATATAGTGACAATGTAATTGTTGTAAGTAATTCAAGAGTAATAAAGTCTTGCAGTTTTTTTTATACAACCACCTATCTGTAATATACAAATTTTACCTCTTTACTTTTTTACTACAAGTATTTTGTAGTTAAATATCATGAATTTAAATAAGTTAATAAAGTATAAATTACAAGAAATTAATACAATGTTTAAGATATCTTAAAAGTGTTAAGCTGAGCGCTTTATCTTTGAAGAAAACTTGAGACGCGTTTTCCTGAAAACCAGTTAAAAGAGGTATTAGTGTTAAATATAAATTATTTCTCGCTTCATATCTCGGTATATTTTAATCCCCGGCACGTTATTCTGTAGAAGTTACATAAAAAAGATTATTCCTTACTTAGAAATTGTGTATGGTAATATTTTTGTTATTCATGGATTGATGGATTTTGTTGTTTGAAAGTGTGGCTATCGATGTACTTATAGATAACAATCTTTGGGGTGAACCGGAACTTTCACTGAAAGAAAATATCGAAGTGAAGCCAAAGTATGATCTAGTCCTTTTTGAAGATATATTTCTTTTGGCGCGTTAGGGAAAAATGATGAGAGTAAATTTTAAGCACGCGCGCGCGCACATCACGAAGAACCAAAACCCTGAAGTTAGCTATTGTCAACATTTTGTTTCTTTATATTTCTGGTTTGTATTTCTTTGTATGAAAACCTTCAATGTATTAAAAAACTTTTTTCTATTGTTAGTGTCGTTTTTTCTACAAACGTAGAATAAGGCGAATCATAAAATTTTTGAAAAGATTTTTATCTTGTTAAGCCAAAGAGGTATAACTTCTAACGCATATATATAAGTACACACACAATGTTTTTTTTTATATATTTAGTAAGTTTTTATCGATTTATTACAGCCAAACCTTATATGGATTGACGATATGGTTTAACTTGCTAGTTACAACATAGGGCAGTACCTTCAGAATTAAGTTATTTACATGTAGTAAAGTTCTAAAGTTTGTTTGCTTTTAATCTCCAGAACCCTTCATTCAATTCTCAAAAGATATTCAACAACCAAAAAACTATATTACCCCTGAATGAAAAATCCTATTCTCTATTTTACCTTTTTAACGTAAACTAAATCGCAAGTGTAAAAATTCAATGCTTTTTCCTATATCAAAGAAGGTCACCCGATTTTAAGTGATCACCACCGTTCATAGGCACTAGTAACACCAGGAGAGTCACAAGTGCGTTGCCTGCCTGTGTTTAGGTTGAGGGGAAAGGGGATTGGGAGGGGGAAAAGTGGAGTGGGCATCCGGTGCTCTCACTGACTAAACGTTTTTTTTTTTTTTTTCGAACTGACTACGCTATTGACCTAGCAAGGTCTTAACAGCTTCACCGAACTACTAAGGCGAGCGCTTAAGGCACTCAGCTGATTTTATTTGGGCAACTAGCTCAAGGGTGCACGGCACACCTCGGCTTGGCTGTTGCCTGTTACATGCAAACTCGCGACCTAACTTAGCTAACCTAGCTAACTATTCATATATGTTTGAGTTGTTGAGACGCATATGTGTACCAAGCATACACGCCTCAACAACTCCTCCATATATTTATTATCGGTAAATTGAGAGTTTTTTCAGTTCGATAAGGGAAAAAAATAAAACCCTTCCACTTCCATGTGTAAGGGTGTAGGCGTGCACGTGTGTGGGGGTGATCGAGTAGTGTTGTAGCAGTGATGTAAATTTTTGTGTCACTGTATCGCGCGAGCAGCGCACTCAAGGGCCCCACACCGAGGGAACGGACCTAGGCTTGAGTCGCTGCCAAGGGGGGCCTAATCTGGTTACCTGATTAAACGAAACGCAACAATTCAAGCACTATTACTTCACGTCAGCTTTCTGTGTGACGGTGGTACTAGCCCGGACGAGCTGACCAACTGATACAGAAACCAGCTTCAGTGTGGCTCTACCACCTAAAAAAAATATAATTATGTCTGAGACGTGCATTGAAGTATCACGCTAATAGTAATTATAAAAATTTTAAAAGTCTCTAATAACATCATTTCATCCCTATTGATTTTATGAAATACATGTCAAAAGTTCAAACTATGACTACATTAGTTTTTCTATCACACATACCCACTCTCTTCCCCGCGAGGGTAGCGTATCCATGAGGATTTTCTCACGTTACAAAAAGACATATTGTTAAATCTTACATACGATTTTGCTTTATAAATAAATAACGGATGAGTCATCGACCGTGAAAATCCAAAACAATGAGTTTAAAAGAATAACCCGTCTCTGACGCTGGTTTATAATGATGTTAGCCTCCCAGAGTGTTCCACCCTCCACTATTGAAAGGTATATAACCGCGCCACGATGCGGTCGAGTTGAGTTTTATTCTGGACATCGGAGCGAATACTAAAAACAACCAATAGGAAGAATTTTGTAAACGGACCGCTATTAAAACATTATTATGTGCAAATGTGACTGTAGTCTTTGAGAGTGATGCTATTTGAGTTTTGTTTGTACAAAAAGTATTTATAACCGTTTATTAATTTATGAGCATAACACTATTATAACTTTTCTTTGGTCTATATTCATTTTGAATCTAATTGTACATATTCATAGATTCTACTAAGTTCATTTGCTAAAGAAATATCACTATATCAATATTATAAATTGGAACTTGATCACGTTTCAGACGCATATTTCATTGGAATTTCAAAAATGAAGAAGAGTGGTTTTCAGTTAAATTTAAATAAAATACAACGTAAATGGTATTGCGATAGGGTTTATGTTTGAAAAACAATGTAGATTGCATAACGTATTGCGTATACAGATTCTGGTATTAATCAACTCTCCGTATATAATTTTATTTAATAATGTGTTCTGTTACCATTTATACCGTACTCTAAGCGATAAGATCAATCTCGATGTCCAAAACAATCATTCCAATAGAGCGTAACATAAATACGGCTTAAGACTTAGTCTAGACAACAAATTGTTATCCTTTTTCTTAGAAAACTTTGAACTTTAGAGAATAGATGAATGTGAAGATACTTGGACTGAATACATTTTTCTTATAGATGTCTTTGTTTTGTTTATTTAAAATATTGAACTTTTATGAAAAAATATAAGTAATTGTTTGAGTTTGAATGTGATATTAGTATTGTGTGGAATATCTTCTGCTTACAAGATATATTGTTATGTATTTTCTAACTGGAATTTCACAGGATAAACGTAGTTTCTCTGTTTTTTTTTTTAATATCATAGGAGGCAAACAAATATGCGGGTCACTTGATGTTAAATGATCACCACCGTCCATAGACAATTGCAACATCAGGTGAGTTACGAATGCGTTGTCAGCCTGTGTTTAGGGAGAGGGGGAGTGGGGACGGAGAGGAGAGGCAAGGGAAGTGAGTCTCCGGCGCTCTCATTGATCGAACGAAATGCAACAATGCAAGCACTATTACTTTACGTCGGTATTCTATGAGGGGGTGGTACTACCCCGGGCAAGCCAACCCATTCATGCTGAAACCAGTTATAGCTTCAGCGTGGCTCTACCACTCTAGGTTCACGGTTATATCTTTACCTAATTTTATCGCAATCGGTTCAGTCAGGTTGGATAGGAAATTAACACTGTAGAATAAATATTGTGATTTTTTGTACGTTACATATTTTATCATTTGTGCTCAGTTTTTTTATTTATTTATTGGGTGACAAGAAAATTCTCTAACAAAAGAAAGAGACCTTATCTAAGTTCACATTATTAGAAAACGTACCTAGACTTATTACTATGTTATCATAATGAAAACAGTAAAAATGAAATGATTGTTTATGTATGTATGTAAAATATGTATGGGTTATTCTTATTAATCTTCAATATATATATTTTTTGTACTTTTTTCTTTTTATTATTAAAACAAAGACTACACATGGAAAAATAAAACTTAAAATAACCCTTTTATAAATAAACAAATACCTTAAGTACTTTATCTACAGTTTGTAAGTTCTTAATAAAATATATACGAAAGCTTATTGGCCTTAATTTATTTATTAAATTTTTTAACTTTTCTACAGAGTCAGATCTTAGGTAGCCTTATCTGTAGTCTTATCTGATGTTAAATTAACTTACGGTTTAGAAGACTGGCTCTCTAGTGCATTTATCGGAACACACCAGTAGATATTTTGCTACAGATTTTCAAGTTCAGTATGGACCTAGAAGAGGAACTACCACCATTGGTTCGATTATGATGTTTATCTTCACCCAAATCTTTGACAGAACCGTTGCAAGGATTCGTATCTACATCAATCAACATGATCTTCGAACACGCTATCAACTGAGCTACCATCATTACAAGTTATCCACATTCACAACAACTATAAATGTAATTAAGCTGAATATGAATTAATTTCAAAGCCTTACCTGTTTTATTAACCGACTTCAAAAAAAGGAGGAGGTTCTTAATTCGTCTGTATTTTTTTGTTTGTTACCTCATAACTTTGGACTGGGTGAACCGATTTTGATAATTCTTTTATTATTTGAAAGCTGGACACACTACTTATGGTTCCGGAAAAAGCTTATGGTTCCGGAAAAAGCGGAAAATAAATAGTTTATCAAATTAACGAAATTAAATAAAACATATGAATATGTATGCATTTGTACGTATGTAGATGATATGATTTTCGGTTGCCACCAATTTCCAATACATTTCTAGGTAGCATACATTTTCATATGTTATATTTAATTTGGTTAATTTGACAAACTATTTATTTTTCGCTTTTTAGTGCCTTATTTTTATAATAATAATAATTTATTTATTTATCAGACAACAAGGGTCCACATAATGCCTTTGATTAATATTGAAGTCGGTTCATTCTTTCGGTTCACTTGAAATGCCTGTCTAATGAACGATCCAGTCGAAAAAATTATCGAATACTAATCCAATAATTTATTTCGCTTAAGTATACACAATCAACTTAAAAGTTACGTTAACTTAACGTTATTAATCAAGTTTAATTAAGTTAATCTATACCAATATTATAAAGCTGGTGGATTTGTGTGTTTGGTCGAACGCGCTAATCTCAGAAACTACTGGTCCGATTTGAAAAATTCTTACAGTGTTAGATAGCTCATTTATCGAGGCAGGCTGTTTATTACGCTAAGACCAATAAGAACGGAGAACCAATAAAGAACGTTTCTAAATCGTTTTTTTTCCTTTTGTGAGCTTTCACTGTGTTAGCGTTAGCCCAAAATAACTATTTCACGAGGACGAGGTCGCGGGCAGAAGCTAGTTATAGATATAGCCAGTAATATTTTGTTCATGTGAATTACAGTATGACCGATAATAAATATAATCTAATAATGCATTTGTTTTAATAGAGAAAATTAAAATAATAATGGACTGTACAAACTAAAGGATTAGTAGTTACAAGATAATCCACTTAGCAAGTGCTTTTGTGATGGAAATACATTTCGAACGAAAATGAATTATTCCTGTGATCGTGATGAATGAAAGTTTATTTGCTTTAGTAACGGGCGGCGAGAACCATCTCCTTAATTCAGACGCCAGCTAATAATGGAGGTTTGCGAATACGAGTTGCGCGTTATTGTCGAGATTCTTGGAAGTGTTTAGAAATGCTAAATAACAGTATATTTAATTTATAATCTCTTAATGATGAATTAACAATGAAGTAAATTTCATTTGATGATAATAATGCGTAGGAAAGAAACCTATGTATTTATGTTTCAAATTTAAGTAATTACCCTATCTAAATCACTCATTAAAGATAGCGTTAAATAAAAAATATCCATGACTATAGTATGTATATAGTATATAGATGTATTTTATATCATAATAGGCAAACGAAGATGTGGGTCACCTGACGTTAAGTGGACATCACCATCCATAGACACTATCAACACTAGGGGAGTTGCAAGTACGGTGCCACCCTGTATTTTGGGGCTAGAGGGAAGGGCGGACGGGGAAGAGTCAAGGGGAGGAAGGGGGAAGAGGGGAGGAGAGATGGGTCTACAGCGCTCTCACTGACCGAACGAAACGCAACAATGCAAGCGTTGTTACTTCACGTCGGTTTTCTGTAAGAATGTGGTACTACCCCGGACGAGGCGACATGAATATGTTAAAACCAGTAATGGTTTTAACGTGGTTCTGCCACCTGTAAATCTATATTTCTATGTATGTATTCATTTTATTATACCTACAAAAGTTTTGTCTTTAATACCATAAAAGTACCATTGGTTAGCTGGAAGAAAATGTCTTATGGCAATAAGCTTGCCAGTGTACGAACTTAAAATTACAATAAAGAGTTCATTCAATAAGACTTTAGAAGCATTAAAATTTACGGTCGGGTTTGTAACATTATTATTCTGCTATGTATTGAGATAAATGGCGGTACAACGTAGCGCTAATCTCTGTAATTACAAGATTATTTTTTGAGAAAAGGCTTATGGTATAAAACAACACGCAAAGACTTTTAGGAATGGAATAATTATCACACAGAGTGTAAGTCAGAATGAATGTTAAGCGAAAGCGAATTAATGCGGGCGACTCGCATGACGCGACGCTGAATGTGAGCCGAGAACCGAGTGTTACCGAGAACAATCGAGCAGTGAATGCCTACGTCAGCGATATACATTGTGGTTTGGTAATATTATTGGTTTCCTAAACATTAGTCGAGCTTGTAAAGACTTTGTTTAAACTAATTTTAATGCATTGATAGTCATTCAAAATGTTACGTAAAACTTTGTGGTATTGCTGGTAAGATCTATCTTAAATATATGATAGAGGAAAAGGTGAAATATTTACTTGAACTGAAGTATAGTAAGTGGAAAAATACAGGTAGATTAATATGTATTTTCATAAAAGGTTCAGAAAAGGATATAAAAAGTGAAAAGATAATCGCAGTATTCTAGGATGTGACACTTGATGGTCACATTAAACATATATACACATAATAATATATGAAAAAATCTAATAAAAACTAAGAAAACCTAAATAAAAGTTTGTTCTAAGAATTTCAAAAGTATAAACACAATCGTAATAAAACTAGGTGCAATGACCGGTGCCAAAAGCTACAATGAGTGTCCTGTAGTTAATAACTTTCAATAATAAAACGGACAATAAACCCTTTTGTTTTGTTCCTCATGTTGCCACCTTTTTTTTTCGAAATGACTACGCTATTGACCCAGCAAGGTCTTAACAGCTTCACCGGACTACTAAGGTGAGCGCTTAAGGCACTCAGCCGATTTTACCTTGGCAACCAGCTCAAGGGTGCACGGCACACCTCGGCTTGGCTGTTGCCTGTTGCATGCAAAATCGCGACCTATCTTAGCTAACCTAGCTAACTATTCATATATGTATGAGTTGTTGAAACGTATATATGTACCAAGCATACAAGGGTCTCATGTTTCCATGTTCTTTTTCAAGTGATAGTGTAAATACCCGACGGTCATTGACACTGCGCTTTAACATAGACGCGTAGAGGATTGTGTATATATTTTGTATGTTTCCAGATAATTAGGTCAAATTGGACACCTATTTTTTAATTAATTTAGAACGAGAATTGAGTGCAGATCGTCCTCTATAAATATTGCTAGTGTCTATATATTCAGCTTGCACAATAATGACCATTGATAAAAATCATATTTATTCAAAAATTCAAAACTGGTTTTTGCATATAGTATATATTCTAAAATATCGCTTTAAGCTATTAGGAAAATATAAAGCACTTTGAAATATAAAAAGCAATGAACATCGTTCTCTCTTTTGGTCACTTGTACTAAACGTCGTCCAAAATGGAAGCATTTATATACGATTACCGGCATCGCGTTAAAAGCTACATTACTGTAATGGCGACTGCGAACTCTTTAAAACTTGTTTCAGTGAACCGTTTCTTTCTTACACGATGCTGTGTGTTGCATATCTCTAAAGATCTTGGAAGTAATTGACCTACTTATGTAGATTCTTACATAGTTTCTACTTTCTATGTATGTCTGCGTGCACTTGGATTGTAGTTACTCCTACAAAATACTTTGAATTTAGAATTTTACGTGTATTGAACCAATAAAGATATTTTACAATGTTATCGTCATATTTTATTTATAAATGTTACATACTTGTTTTTTTTTAAATATTCCCACTAAAATACTCGTCTTAGCGTGGGTGTGACGTCAACCCTTTTAAATGAGTTTATTTTTTGTTAACACGAATATGTTTTTTATACTACGACGGTAGCAAACAAGTATGCTGACCGCCTGATGTAAAGCGGTTACGTTAGTGTATACGCTTCTTGCTTTCCCAACTACTGCTCACTTTGAATGCGTCTGGCAAGATGATGGAACCATCGAAACTGTCCGGCTACTATGTAATCATAGTTTAATAGGCCCCCAAAAAATTATATATATAATTTAGGTTTTATAATACAATGTAAGTATAATTATAAATTATAATAGTTTAGGGGTGTCTGGCAGAGAGTTGTAACCATATTAACTGTATCGCAATGAACTACGCGAATTTATATATTATTATGAATCAAATATAAAAAAATCAGTTTAATTTATGATAAATTTGAGATGGAATTTTATACACCTTTGTTACCTGTTACCTGGAATCATTCTTACTTGTACTAGAGGCACTTTAATTAAAATACAAAAGTCTGGCACTCATTGCCTCTTGAACCATAAATAATTACGATAAACATGTAATTCTATAGATAAAAAAAAAACAATTTTAACTACAACGAAATCGTAGGTTAGTTAGTAAAAACAAATAACCTAAAAAGATATTGTTCGACATGTTTACATTAAAACAGGAAACGTATAACTTTACTCTTAAAAGCAAAAATAAAAACGTGTAATCCTCTTACATGAAGGATCGCATTATAATGTAACAAATGCTCGGGAAATAAAACACGAGAGCAACACGCCATTATAGATGACAAATGACGATCACTTATTTTTTATTTTATTATACCGGGAAACACCGCCCGCGGTTACAAGAGAATGTAATATGCTTGTATTATGGAATGGTAAATGTATACCAATTACAGTAATGCAATATACATGAATGACTTTAGAATGCTACGAGACGGAGTTGTTTTTTACTTTATTTTTGGCAATCAATTTTTCAAATTATTACTGCCATTGTCGCGTAGTCAATAATATTACAAGTTTCGTGCGATTACTTCAATATTAAGCGTCGTGTGAGTCAATATTCTAACAAGATGGGGGATCACTTGTTAGAACCTTCCAGGGAGTTTTTGTGGCATCTCAGAATTTCATGCTATGTGGTATCATTTTATATTAACTTCACTTATGCACTATAAACTAACTATATTACTTAAAACACCACCAAATTTACAAAATATAGAGTAAAATAACACAATCTTATAAATAAAATATAAAATCCACTACATGACAGACTAAGATCCCGCCAAAAACTCTAGATGGAGTTACATAAGCTACCTTTTTCGGTATCCGGGAATACTTTTATTGATGATAGATGGGGTAAGATTTGAAAAATTCTTTTAGTGCTATATAACTCATTTATCGATGAAGGTTATAGGCTGTATATCATCATGCTAGGACCAATACGAGCGGAGCACCAATGAAAAATATTTCAAAATCGGGGTTTTTTCCCTCTCGAGAGCTTCCGCTGCGCGTTAGCATTAGCCCAAAGTAACTATTGAATGCGAATGAAATCGCGGGTAGAGGCTAGTAGTATATCAAAAGAATAAAATTAAAATAAGTACACCACACCAAAAATATGGCAATAGGGCCAGTGAAGAAACTGGCCTCTCCCAGAATTTCACCATAATAAAACCAAAACCAAATGTTAATTTGCAATTAGAGTTAAAATGTAGTTAAGAATTTCTAGCATAACTTGTATTGTTTATGATAATGGCATATGTAAATCGCTCCCTCGAGTATTTAATTACTCTACTGGCAAATATTAGTTATTTAATCGTAGCTTAAATGGCTAAACACAATGGATGAAAGTTAAATACTGCGAACGTTACGTATCTGCATATGTATATTTGCATTGATTTACATAATCCGATGCAGACATTTAACTTCTTATGTAATTGTTTAATAAACTATTTTATTTACTTTATATTTTTATTAAAAGAAATAGAAATTTCTTTGCGTTAAAGCCTTTTATTAAAACTAAAATAATTCCTTATTGCATCAGCTAATTGCCAATGAAAGCATCGTCAAAATTGGTCCAATTATTACGGAGGTCAACCGTAATAAACAGAGAGGATTGTATTCTTTTTTATTAATTTAGTAAAAAGCTGTTATATGGACAAGAGACTTCGATTTTATGTATTTTTATAAATTTGACGGATTAAATATGTTTTTTAATATAAAGTACTCGTTTTTGTGACTTAAATGTAAAAGTTAACTTAACTTAACGTAAGTTAACATTAACAAGCTCTACTTTTCTTACTTTACAAATACGACTACCACAAAAAATTCTTTTAATTTTTCAGGTTATATATATAGCCTATAACGCTCATAAATAATGTGGCTTTTTATCGATAAAAGAATTTTCAAAATCGGTTCAGTAGATCCAGATAGTATTAGTATACATAAAAAAGTACAAGTTAATGTTTATTAAATACAAGACTTTTTAGAATACATAAGAAAAGAAAAATATTATCGCTATTGAAAAGGCGCGAGAATTACTCTGGTTTACATTTAGGTACCATCTGAATAAATATATTGCAGACATCAAAACTTTGTAACAATAAGACACAAAACGTGCACAGATAGCGACGCCTGGTATTATCAGCTCAAGCTCGGCTTTAAAAATGTAGGTCTGTGGGTGTACACTTTCAAGTCTTGAATAAAACGACAACGAAAATGTAATAATACTCAATGGCAAATGGCTTGTGAACTTGTTTTAAATATGACAGGGAAATTGTAACTTTTAAAAGTATGACACCATCCATAATAACGCTACCTTTCTTGTTTAATTGATTATCAGTAAACGAATACTAATTATATGTTAGGAAAGCGTTTACCAAGAAGAATATTCAGTGATTAATTAATTTAAATTTTGGAACCGAGTAAACACCGTTGGCATGACGAGTTTTCACGGCTTCACCAGGTTTTTAAGACATGCGCTTAAGACTCTTAGCCGAAAGGTCTCTTAGCTCAAAGGATGCTAAAATAGCCAGCTTGGGTTGTTACCTTGAATACAACAACGCGATTCGAACTAAATTGATCATGTTAGCTAAGCTAACTATATATATATATATGCATATTCTATGCAAAAAGTTCGTCTTTATGAGGCGTAAAGTACTATAAACATTTTGCAAAAGCTGCGGGCTCATTGACGACGTTGCTCCACATCTTGGCATATTGTGTGAAAAGTGAATGTACACGATCTGGGCTCAATGTTTCTGGTTCGTTCCATACAGGTTTTTACAACTCTTTATTGTCTAACCCTACTTCTGAATATGTCAGGGAATTGTATAAAATGAGAAAAACCATGGCTACTTTTGCATCAGTATTATATTACTTAAACGATATAGTGGCACAGACGACTAAACCATCAATAAAAAAGTATACATTATTCTATATAAACCAATCTCGTACCAAATTTTTATCCGTCTTTATAAAATTGACTTGTAGTAAAATTTACTAGAAATGTTTAATGACGTCTACATTTTAAACCTATTTCTTCGTGATGTACAGGGTTTGAAGATAAATTAAGAAAATTGAACATAATCTCCACGTTATAGTGAGTTTTCCGTTATGTTCTATACTGTGATATTAATTTTTATTGATGTGAAACATCTATAGGCGAGGGTAAACCTGATTGTTGGCATGGTGAGTGTGAGAGACATGGCGACGCGATGCCATACGCAAGCAAGTATGCGCAATTTTTCTTGTCGCACTGAACTCGCATACCTATAGTGTATACAGTGTTGTTTACTATGCTACGAATTTCGATGTTTCACATCTGCCAGGCGACTCGTGACGGCTCACAATTTTAATAACATAAAACTTTCAATAACGTTTTATAAAGTTTGTTGCGGAACTTGTCGGCTTGTTAAATGTTGAGACTCATTAATGAGGTAATAGATACAAAGGGCTTCAATCAAATCCACAACGCTGTCCGAGTTGGAGTTTTCATTAATCGTTGTTATAGGCAGTTTAAAATGGAGTTTGTTATGACGGTATTTACAGTTTGCCTTCTAAAAAATTTGCAAACCTTAAATATAGGTCCAAAAAAGATACGCTTTTGGAAGTAATACCCTTCAGTATGCAATATTTGCTGTACGCTCTGTATTCTTCAAAGCAATTAAACACAATGACTCGGTAGCGATGACTGTACTGTTTGTGACAAGACCTTTTGGTGTTACCAAGACGGGACATTACAAGCCCACGAAAGTAAAACAATTTGACAGTTCTGGAATTGGCAATTAAGTTGACTACAAATATATAACCAAATACGCATTTACAGTAAGGGCACGCTATAATGGCCGTTTAGGCATTTGTCCGCTCATCAAGTTTCATATTTTCAAGGATTATATTTATACATAATTATTAACAACACAACTCGTAATTTATATTTTTCAAAATTATACTTATATTCTATTCTTTTTAATTATAATTAATTCTACCACCTCCGGCAAATTCACGCCATTATTTAATGTAAAAATAAATTGATATTTCATTCATTATTGTAATTTGTCAAAAGGGCATTCATAGCAGGCCGCTATTATACCCCTTAACAAATGTCAATTATTGATAACTGTCACTTTTTGTTACATTTACTAAAATGGAGATAAAAAATAATAATGCACTTTTAGAGTCTTACATATTTATTAATGCCGCTTAGAGATATAGTTAGTACCTGGGCGGCCGAGCCTAGCTCGGTTCTTTAAAAAACATTTTTAAATTAAAATAAACTGTTAGGTTTACCTTACAAAATTGACATTTCTTTACAAAAAAAAAATATCTCTTCTGCTGTCACTCGGATTCGAACTGGGGTTACACAGATATTCGAAGCAACCAATTCCATCCGAGCTATTTTTGTTTTGAGCAGCGACGAAATTTACCTTCATATTTTAGCTATATTTTTTCATTGTCTGAAATCTCAGTTAAAAAAGTTTCCTATGGGTAAAATCTAGCTAGATCGATTTATCGTCCCCAAAACTACTTACATACTAGGTTTCACGGAAATCATGCCGCTTCCGAGATCCTGAATATATACAAATATAAAAATATACAAGAATTGCTCGTTTAAAGGTATTAGATATCGATAAGAAAGGGATTTCAAAATTCATTTCTCTTTAATGGAAGTAGTTAAAACGTGAAAGCGTAAAACAAACATACTGACATTCAAATTTACAATAAATATTGTTAAAGATAGTTATGGTATTTATCAAAGGCCATCAATTTTGACGCCAAATGTATGCCTACAAGTCTACAATAGTCTATTAAGTACAAGATGAACTCTCAAACTTTCTCTAGTATTATATACTAGTTGTAGCCGCGACTCCGTCCGCGTGGAACATAGTGTTAAAACAGTGACTAACAAAATCATCTGAATATATTAAGTCCATTTATTTATCTACTTTTCTCTCGTACTTAAGTCGCGTCGTCATTAAAATTACAATAACTTCTGATAAAATGAACCCATTTTGATGAAACTAATACTAAATATTACTCAAAGACATACTTTTGATTGTCTTGATATGGTTTTATTATGAACATAGTACTTTAGCAGTGATGCGTGTTCATACAAACAGGCAGATATTCCTAAAATTTATTAAAATATATTTTGTTTCTTATTCTTAGATAACCAAAACATTCTATTTCACAAGAAACCCAAAAAATACAGTCATGTTACATTAATATTATATGTATGTATAAAAGAGTTTTTTTTTTAATTGTAGCACGGCAAAATGACTGCACTATGTCAGGTGGTAAGCACAGTGTAATCCAAAAATAATAGCGACCACCGATTGACACACTATCCATCGGCGGTCGCCACTATCATGCCGGCCTGCAAATAACTGGATATGCACAGGCTGATCCCGAAACGCGACTCGCAGAAGCGAATCACTATTACGGGCTTTTTCGCCATATACATGGTGGTTGCGACCCAGTTGGGCTGTAAAACCCTATCACCCCGCTTTCGCCATTGCCTCGTTCGTTATTCAGCAGGGTGCACCACGTGCAGGTAAGGTTGACTTGGGTGTCTCAAGTCTTATGTCGTTATTTGACACCCCTTACACCCCAATATTTTTTTTTATATATGTTTGTATTAAAATATAATGTGAAAAATTCTATTCACAAGGTCTATCAAGGTCTCACAAGGTCTATCTGACATAACAAACTGACTGATGAATATAAAACAATTAATGAATTTTATCAAAGCTCACTCTATCTCGCGTATACGAATTCATACGCAGACGTCTACTATCTGAGAACCTTGTTATTATGTTCAGAATATTTTATTAGCGTCATAATAATAACACAGAATATCTAGAGTCGAACTTCGCCTCGGATAGGAACTGTAATTGAGCAAGTTAGTCTGCGTCTTGGGTTACTTCATAGGAAGGTGTAAGGCTTTGTCCCAGCTTGATTGAACTTGTAATAAATACTGTTTAAATTCCTACAGAGCAATAGAATTGAATATTATATTCATTATATATTCTCCAATTAAAGTTTATTTACGTTTTAATTGTTTACTTTTTATTAGATGTCTTAAAGTGAGAAATTAGGTACAGGTTTTAGATAGTTTTTGACTAAATATCTAAACCGATTGCAATAAAATTTTATATATTGATAGCTTGAGACATGAAGAAGTTCCTATGGAAAACAAAGTTAACATATCAAATTGAAATAAAAAAAACTACAATTAACTGAGCCGTCAGACACCGTTTTTTTTAATTTATATGGTTTGCAAACTTTGTGAACAAATTTTAAAAATGTTACTGCATCTTATAAGGTCATCGTTTTTATATTAATGTTTCAATAAAGAAGTAACTGGTAACTTAAAACTACTATTAATATCGTGAACACAAATTAACTGTTCGATTATGTAATTTATTTAGATATAAAGCCTTATTAAATAATTCGCAAGTGCGAAACTGTCGCATAAATGGATAAATATTTACTTCAAATCGTGAAATTGAATTATGCATCAATCATACCCAAGCCTTATCTACACCGCACTGTGCTGTCTTTATGTGTCTAATACTCTATATATATATATATATATATATATATATATATATATATATATATATAACTAATAATATAACTTCTCAGAAGTAAATCTGTAAGAGGATATATGCATTTTAATTTATAGTATATCTGAGATTTGAATTTGGCATTTTTGAAGCCATGGCTTTGTTCTTGCGTTCTTGATTACACATAGTAATCGAGGGTCTAGTTTATCAGTTAAAAAAACAATTAATAAGGGAATACCCGAATGTTGTACTAGTTTTTTACTAACTAGTTTTTTCTTAGAAATACTGAATATATTCGCATAAGTAAGTTTAATAATAATAGTAACAAAACAATCGTTCGCACAATATAACGCATGCAGCCTCCTCCCTTCACACAGGCTTGTTTGTATAAAGCACAGTCATTCAGACTTTTACGATCTACATATGCAACAGGGATGTAATAAGGCGCATGTGTAATTTGGGGGTTGGTCCCCCAATATTAATAATAAATTTTCTATACAGAATTTAAGATATTTTGATTTTTGAACGCGTTAATATCTGACACTATCAGTTAGTTTTCACGATTCCTTTTTTTTAGCTGAGTTATTGAGGAAAATTATAATGTGTTACATCACGTTTCGGCTCTTGGGAAAGGAGCAAATACCATAGCGTATAGGTTATGGTATAGCGTATAAGATATGCTAAGAGAGAACGAAGTAATAGTGAGGCGAAGATCGTGTGATGCAATGTGAGATATTATCAGTTGAGAGTACTAGTGAAATTATAAGGCATAATATAAAAAATGTTGGATTTAAATCTTATTTACATGTTCATAAGTAAGTAATTTAAACATTTCTACTTGCTTACTAAAATTATAAATGCTATTATGAGTATGTTTGTTTGTTACGCTTTCATGTCTTAAGTACCTGTTTTATTGTCATGAAATTCTGTATAGACATTTGGAGGAATATAGAAAAGTATATACGGTACCTTTCACCCATAAAAAAAGGATCAGGTATAGATCAAATGATCTTTTGTAGGTGGTAGAGCCACGCTGAAGCTATTACTGGTTTCAGCATGAATGGTTCGGCTCGTCCGGGGTAGTATCACCGTCTCACGGAAAACCGACGTGCTTGCATTGTTGCGTTTCGTTCTGTCGGTGAGAGTGCTGGAGACCCACCTCCCCTCCTCTTCCCCCACCCCCTCCCCTTTTCCCAAATAGGCTGGCAATGCACTTGGTACTCCCCCAGCGTTCCTAGTGTCTATGGACCGTAGTGATCACTTAACATCAGGTGACCCACCTGTTCGTTTGCCTCCTATTATATATAAAAAAATCTACATAGATGTATAGAGGTATTCAACTCAGAAAAATGCAGGATTTTAGAAATAATAACAGATTTATTACACTTGAAATCAACCAGTCTTTTACAATCCTCCTATGTCAATCCTTTCGAATGAATCAATAATCATACAAAGGCACTTCTAACCATAAATAATAATTTAAAAAGATATATTAGATGTGCAACCTCATATCGTGTCTTACTGCTGCCATTCTGTTGTCATTATACAAAAAAAAAACACTTCATAGATTAAACGATGCTTACAGATGCGAATAAAATTCCGAACAGAAACTAGTATAAATATAACTTCTAGTAATAAATACTAAATGTATTAAGAAATCGTTTGAGACAATTGATAAAGGTTAAGAGTAAATAAATAGCGACACTATTCATATTTAAAGACGTTCCTAAATATGAATCGTAGCCAGTTTATTATAATTTTTTTTATTGACTATTTTACGTGTGAGATTACACTGACAAATTTCAGTCCAAGTACTCGATTAGGCCTCCCACGGCAGCGGATCAAGCCTAGGTTCGATCCCTCGGTAGGAGCCCTTGAGTGCGTTGCTTGCGCGATACGGTGACACACAAATATACATCACTGCTACAACACTACACGATCACCCCCACACACGTGCACACCTACACTCTTACACATGAAAGTGGAAGGGTTTACTTTTTCCCTTATCGAACTGAAAAACTCTCAATTTTCCGATAATAAATATATGGAGTTGTTGAGGCGTGTATGCTTGGTACACATATACGTTTCAACAACTCATACATATATGAATAGTTAGCTAGGCTAACTAAGATAGATCGCGATTTTGCATGCAAAAGGCAACAGCCAAGCCGAGGTGTGCAGTGCACCCTTGAGCTGGTTGCCAAAATAAAATCGGCTGAAGCTGTTAAGACCTTGCTGGGTCAATAGCGTAGTCATTTCGAAAAAAAAAAAGCAGTCCAAGCGTCATTAGGTACATTGTGACCTTAACGATCGTGACGTAATTTTCAAGTTTCACTTTCGTTTCCTGGTTACGTATCTGTTACGTCATGGATGCCAAATGGGCTCATGAAAAAGAGATCCCAGCCTCGATACGGGGAATATGTAAATGATTTTTTTTATTTGTATACGGTTCGTAGGACTTGTCTCGATGATTAGATGGGGAGGAATCGTGTTGGCACAATCGTCGAGTTTGATTGAAGACTCTGAGGTGATAGAGATAGATTTGCGTGGTTATTGACACAAAACGTTACGTTATCGGTGGTAATTTTTTATTGATTCCTATTTGATACTTATTCTATTTCAAATTTATTAAAGCTGTTTTTTCTTCAAGTGTTTTTTTTTTACTTTATACATATGAAGATGTAATTAAAGATGATGGTATGTTAAGCTGAAAGAGATTGACTCTCAAGTGCGTTTGCCAGAAGACTCCTACTATTCGGCGACAGATTTTGAACCTTAGGTTTGAGAATTGCCAGGTGAGAGTAATAATACTTTTCCGAAAGCTGAAGCTCAGTAATGAAGAAAGAATAATTATAATAATAGCAGCTTGCGACTCCGTCTGAATAACGTTTTTTCCTTACGTGACGATTTTTACCATTAACTGTAATCGTAAATTGCATTAAATAACATCGTTTCAAAGATGCTTAATAAACTAACCGCTTTCATATTATAATATTGTATGTACTAAACTCATGCCATAAATGTATCATAGATAAACATAGTAAAGGAATTATAAAGATCAGTTTCGTAGTGTTTGGGAAAATCGCGTATGTACAAGCATACTACAAAAAATAATTTCTTTTTATTTGAAAGCCGTTAAGCATTAGTCATTAGCTGTGTTTTAAATCAATCAATATTATATTTTAATATTCATATTTTTTATGTTTGCCATTCTGTTTTTTTTTTCATGTGTTAATTTTAGTTTTCATAAATGAATTCATTTGAACTTTTTCGTTTATCCTTTTATATATAGTTTTTTAAATCCAATGTATTTAAATATTTAAACAATTATTATTTTCTTATTATATTATGATTAGTGTAAGTTAAGTTCCTATGTGATAAAGCGTTTTAGATCTTCAGTTTAGTTTACTTCTTTTTATTATTGTTATTGTATTATTATTTTTGATTGTCGACTGTTGCTTTATCCATATGTAAATAAATAAATCAAAACTAACAGCAGCTACAAGGATAAAAGATGAACTTCAAATGATAATCGTCTTTGATAAATTGTTGTATTGTAGGTGTTAAAATACAGACTGGGTTGAAAACCATACAGTTTCATAGTATATGTCTGTGCTTTGTAAAATGCAGGTACAGTACTGATAAGGAGCTGCTCAAACGTTTGCTTTTATGCTTCTGCTTACCAGTTCTTTTCTTTGGAGTCAGTGCAAAAGTAAGCTACTCACATTGCTGATAAACTTAAATTAATTACAATTTTGCAGAGACATCGGGCCTTTATGTGTGATTTACCGCATATACAGAGAGTGTTGTGATATATGTTTCAACATGGTGCGCTCATCATCGTTCCAAACTCACACCTCCTGCCGACTGTTGGTTGCTCATCCACACACCCCAAAACCCAACAAAATAGCGACAGTTGTAAATTTTTGTATAATATATATTATGCGTGCGTTAGCGTTGTAGAATAGGTTACGTAGTACGGTGTTCCCGCAGGGTTGTGATAAGGGACTCTTCAAAAAGAGATTGAAACACACTCTTCGATATTAGTAACACAATAATGATGCTCCTGGTGTTGCAGTTGTTGATAAGTGACTGTAACCGTTTCTTATCACATGAGCCATTTGGCATAATATAATATATAATATAACGAAAGCTTGTGAAATTGTTTGCTTGTGCTCAAATGCAATGAATGTTTACACAATTGTTTAATACTTTTTTTAATATCATGAGAAGTAAACGAACAGGCAGATCACCTAATACTAGGTGATCACCGCCGTCCCTAGACACTAGCAAAATACCAAGGGAGTCGCAAGTGCGTTACCAGCCTGTGTTTGAAAGGAATGGGGCTAAGAGGGAAGGAGAGAGGAGAGGGGAAGGTAGAGGAGGTGGGTCTCCGGCGTTCTCACTGACCGAACGAAACGCAACAATGCAAGCATTGTCACTTCACGTCGGTTTAAAGAATTAATACTTATGTTCTTAGAATCAAGAATGAGTGTGTTAGAGGAAGTTCGAAAATAGCACCAGTGATAGAGAAGTTGAGGAGTAATAGATTAGCATGGGACGAACATAATATGACGAGAGATAGAAGTCTACTAGAAAGACTTTTAGTAAACGGTAGACGAATAAAGACGTAAAGTAAGGCCGAAATAGTTATGGATGGATTGTGTGAAAAATTAATATGCTTATAAAAGATGTGAATACTAAGATGACTAATAGGGAAGAGTGGAAAAGGAAAACGTGTTGTGCCGACCCTACTTAGGTGGAATGAAGCTAAGGAAGACTAGTTTCTTAATAATCTCAACTAATTAAAGATTTCTAATTAGTCGCGACTACTTTAATCAGCGCAAAGTTTTGCAATTAAAAATATGACCGCCTTTAACTTAACTTTGACACTGAAACAAATATATACAAGAAAACGAATGTTTAATTTAGAAGTACCTAGGTGACCGAGCCTAGCTTGGTTCTTTGAATAACATTTTTAAATTAAAATAAACTGTTAGGTTTGCGTTATAAAATCTTTTTTTTCTTTATAAAATAAACAGATTTATATACATATATATCTCTTTTGCTGTCACTCGGATTCGAAGTGGGGTTACACGGATTTTCGAAGCAACCGATTTCCATCTGAGCTATATTTCTCTTTGTCAGCGTCGGCGAAGTTAATCTTTATATTTTTTCATTGCCTGAAAACTCAGTTAAAAAGTTTTCTATGAATAAAATCTAGCTAGATCGATTTATCGTCCCCGAAACTACCTACATACTAAGTTTCACTGATATAGATAACGCCGTTTTCGAGATCCTAAATTTATAAAAATATACAAGAATTGTTCGTTTAAAGGTATTAGATAGATTAGTAAGTTTCCTAACAGATAAACTTATATTAAGTACAACGATATTTATCTGTATACCCCTTTAAAAGCTTAGCGTAATGAATTCATTTTCGGTGTCACATGCGAAACAAAAGTTATGTATAATTTACGTTTTTTTTTTTTCGCGCCGTTATTAAATTCTTTTGTAAGGCCTTGACTGGCTTTTTATTAAATAAAACAGGGTAGGTACGTAGGTCCGCCACACAGAGGACGTAGGTGAGCCCCGGTTTTTTTTACGGCACGCATAATTAAATTCCAAAAGTGTGTGCAAATATTTCGTTCGAGCAATCTTTTCAAAGAAACTCGTTGTCGCGAAAATATTTCGATGGCACTGAAACATTTAAATTGATTGCAACTTGCGGGTGAATGTTTTACAATATGGTTCGGGTAAGTTCAGGGGTAGTATGTAGGCTGAAAGAATTTAAATAATTTGATTTCGACTTTAAGCTGGGACGTAATTTTTTCAATGCTTTGTCAAGGACGTATATAGCCGTGGCGAAAACATGTTTGATTGTAATACTAAATAAATACTAATACTAGCTTAAGCCCGCGGATCCGGTCCTTTTGATGGAGATTTGATCTGTCCCCGGAGAAGATTTTTTTTTCTGGATAAAAGATATTTTAAACTATGAAAATCATAACAATAAAAAAAACTACAAACCTTATAAAAGACAAAATTTAAACTTCCTTTCTCGGTGTATAAAAACTGGAAATCTTAAAAAATATATATATGTTATATCTACGTTTATGTGAATTACTTGTTGTCGTAGTTATCGTGTCCGCATCAGCATGGTTGGATTAAAACTATATTTATTGAATAATTTAATTATTAGTCGCACTCAAGGACTCAAAATCAAAATAAATAATACTTTAAACAGGTTAGACCCTAATAAGGCTCTTATGAACATCGAACTACCGGTTCGGAAAAGAACCTAGACATCGAGAAGAACCGGCAAGAAAATCGATCGGGTACATCTTTTTAATATATATTGAAAATCAATACATCATACAAACTTTTAGTGGATGCACAGAGAGGAGTCAATTCCAAATATCACCATCGTTCACATATTGATCCACTCTATAATATCCTTTTGACACCAAAACCCGACACTGGTTGCACAACAACATCACTGTAACAGATTAAATGAAAGTACCTGGACGACCGAGTCTAGCCCGATTCTTTAAAAACATTTTAAATTAAAATAAACTGTTAAGTTTGCGTCACAAAATTACCGTAATATATACGTATATATATTAGGTCTTTACCTATGAAATTGCCGTTTTGTATGAAAAAATTGAAACGATTTTTTTTCATGTATTTTTTATTTGTATTAATCGAAGTAATTACCCGTGCAATCAATGCATCTTTGCCAACGCAGCGGCAGTTTAGTGATGCCCTTCTTAAAGAAATCAGCTGGACGGGAGGCAACAAATTCTTCAAAGCCTTTTTGTACAGCCTCTCGGGTATTGAATTTTTTTCCCGCCAAGGAGTTATCTAAATTCTGGAAAAGTAGTAGTCTGTAGGCGCAAGGTCTGGTGAGTAGGGCAGATGAAGGAAAACTTCCAACCCCAGTTTTTACAACTTGGAGACTGTCTGCTGTGCAGTATGAGGTCGCGCGTTGTCGTGCAGGAGCAGCGGAGACGAGCGATTGACCAATGCTGGTTGGAGATGTGTCAGCTTCTCCATAATTGTGTTCAGTTCTTTACAGTACACATCTGCAGTAAAGCTCAAAACGTTTGGTAAGAAGCTGTGATGAATCACACCGGCGCTAGACCACCAAACAGTGATCATCACATTTCTGGGGGTAAGTTTTCGTTTAGGGCATTGTTTAGGTGCTGAACCTGGATCTAACCAACTTGCTGAGCGCTTGAGGTTATCAAACAGAATCCATTTTTCTTCGCAGGTAACAATGCGGTTCAAAATTCCTTCATTTGTGTGTCTGTTGAGCAGTGCAAAGCACGTCTCGACGCGTATTTCGCGCTGGCGATCATTGAGTTCGTGGGGCACACAATTGTCAAGCTTTTTCACCTCGCCAATTTGACGCAAATTGACCAATATTGTTTTGACGCTAACGTCGAAAGCTGCTGCTAAATCAGCCGTAGATTGTATATCATTAGCTTCCACAATCGCCTTTAATTCGTCATTGTCGACCAAAGTCTTCGAACGACAGCGAGGTTCATTATTCAGGTCGAAATTCCCAGAACGGAAGCGAGCAAACCAATAACAGGTGGTGCGTTGGTTTGTAGTGTTAGCTCCGTAAACGTCGTTGATGTTACGTGCCGCTTGTGCCGCGTTGCTGCTACGACGGTACTTATATTCCATAATTACTCGAATTTTTAACGTATCCATGATGACAAAAAAGATTAAAATGCGATCAAAATGTAACATTAATCCATAAACAAATTGCTACTTTTGGAAAAAATAATTCCATGGTTTTAAAATAAAATTAATTTGAAATTAGAATCCTTAGCCAAACAAAAATTATTTTATTTGAAATGGCCAGTACTGCAGAACGGCAATGTCATATGTAAAGACATATACATATATATATATTAAAAAAATATATCTCTTTTGCTGTTACTCGGATTCGAACTGGGGTTATACGGATTTTTGAAGTAGCAGATTACCATCTGAGATATTTTTGTTTCGACGGCGGCGGCGAAATTTACCTTTATAGTCTAGCTAAATTTTATCATTACCTGAAAACTTAGATAAACAAAAGTTTTCTATGAATTAGATTTAGCTAGATCGATTTATCGTCTCCGAAACCACCTACATACTAAGTTTCATGGAAATCACTGACGCCGTTTCCGAGATCCTAAATATAGAACAATATAAATATATACAGGAATTTCTCGTTTAAAGGTATTATAGATAGATAATTGTAACATAACAAGCAACATTATTAGTATAAACGGGCATCCTAAGAACTTATGTAAGTCTAGAACTTGATCCCCACCCCTACATTAGACAAACGATGCAAATTGGATTTAGCTCACTCTGAAATGTTACGACACATGTGTATTCGCAGCTACATTAACATGTACAAACTCGGGAGCTGTTGCTAGTTAATACAGCGTATCTGGGATCAAACAGCCCCCACGATATCTTATTTATAGTACAGTTCAGAACATGTCAATATCGCTCATACGGACGGGCGCCTCTACGTCTGAGATATGTTTGCAAATGTCCACAGATTCAGGTCAATCTTATTAAATCATATTATTATAAGTAGATGCTAAATAAATCTCATGTTCCTCGTTTTATACGTAATATGGATTTGGGGAAATTGCTAAGAAATGTCGAGTTTGCAAATCGCAGGAGTAATAAGTCATGTTCAGATATTTTAACCCCTCGGCTGATTCTTTAGGGAGTCAGATCTCGAAATTGCGAAAAAACCTAGCTACATTTTGTAAATTACAATTTTACATTAAATAATTTGTTATTATTCAAGTTTTTCAATTTTGCAATAATTACGTTTTTTTTTAAGTTATGCTAACAGCAGTATGTTGTCCATCATAATGATGACATTCGTCTGTATGAAGCTTATGGTTTTTAGACAGTCCACGGGTTCATGTAAGCGGACAAATTAAATCTATACATACATACATACATACACACACATATATATATATATATATATATATATATATATATATATATAATAAGAATGTAAATCTAATATTTCTGTACTTATTAGATTTTTGTGAAACAAAAAATTATTGCGTCTTGAAATAATTAATAAAATATTTTTCAACAATTTTTTAGAAATGTCTGTCTGTCTGTTTGTCTATCTATATGTCTGTCTGTTTGTTTGATAACGCACCGCTGCTAAAGTACTGCGTTCATGATACAACCTCAAGAAAATCGTATAAAGCATATCTTCGAGTAACATTTAGTTTTGGATTCATTAATATTGGCTCACCTTTTTAAAATTTGTTGTAATTTTAATGACGTCACGACTAAAGAACGAGAGGAAAATAGATAAGCGAATGGATTTCAGGTGATCTTATTAGTCATTGTTTTTTTTTTCATACAGACATAGCTAGTATAGTATAAACAACTTTTTTTCTTTTTAACTGACTTTAAGAAGGATGAGTTTCTCGATTCGGTTGCTTTTCTATGAACATCATTATAAACAGACTTGGAAAAAGCTTTTTTTCATGAAAGGAGAATATGTTTAAGGGAATCTTATATGTGTCCTTCATAATTTATTCAAGCTATTATATTGAAGAAAAAAGGAACTTTTTCGAATCATTTCATTGGTAGATGTCAGTACAGCTTATTAGTAACTATGAAACCAAATATCCGTTGACGAACAGATGAGATAATTGTACGGAACAGTTTTACTTTTGTCTGCTTATCCAAATTAGACAGTTGTTTATTAACTATTCAAGTTTCAGCAGTAAATAAAAAATAAAATATTTTATTAACATGTTTCTCGATAGCTACAAAGAAAATCCTTTGACAAAATTGTAGTGAACGGCTTCATCTTCGGTTACCTACATATACATAGAGTAAGTTCTGTCTAAATTTAACTGAAGAACGTTTCTATTATTAAAATAATTAATTTTGACCATAATTATTATATCATTAATACGTGTTGTTATTACAATTCAGCTGAGAGAAGAGAGACTGAATAGCTAAAATATTACGAGAGAACCAATTAATTATAAATTAAAGGTATCACGTCATAATTATCCCTAACAAAACAATGGTCACGGAATGTCGATTATGTTCACAAATTCTCACATTTAATGATGGCGTCTGATTTAAAAGGGTTATTCTGCTATTTATACCAATAAAATACTTTTAAGACGTGACCTCTTTGGAAAAGCCTATCCTTAAAAAGATTTATTGGTTAAAAATTGAACCTTGTTTGGTCAAACATTTGACCAAATGTTTGAAACCGTATAAATTTTCTTCTTTTCTCTACCGGATGTAATAAATGAAAGTTGATAGGCGTGTCCCAGCTTTTCATACGTGACATTAATCTCAGAACGAGTATAAAATTTAGAGATTCTTTGCTCGCTGAAATGAGTTTTACTCGTGAATGGTTCCGAAATTACACAGTTAATATATTACAGTTTCTGTGATATGTTATATACTTTATTGGGTTAAATATTATGCAAAATTAATATAAAATTAGTTTAAATAAAGTGAGTTTAATATGTGGTAGAGGCACGCTGAAGCTATAACTCGTTTGAACATGAATGGGTCGGCTCGTCCGAGGTAGTACCACCCTCTGAAGTAAAGTATGGGGTGGTTGGGGTGTAAGGGGTATCAATCACCATCTCAGATGCCCAAGCCAACCTCACCTGCACATGGTGCTCCCTGCCGATAACCGACGAGGCTCTGGCGATTTTTGGTTCCAAATATGGTTTTGGTCATGATGGTATACCATGTAATCCTTGATCCATTTCAGCATGGTGGTAGGGCTATTGCCCGGCTGGTTAGCGACCACCCTCGGGTTTAGAATGTCGCAAAATAAAGGTT
>JACEII010000009.1:4337208-4514100 GCA_014332785.1 Antheraea mylitta
TATATATATATATATATATATATATATATATATATATATATATATATTCAGTTTATATATAGTTGAAACAATGATGATATTATTTAATTCACAAAATAAAAAATTGCTTATATGCAGAAAACAAGTTAACTTAGTTAGCGTTTGTTACAACACTTAGTTGAACTATTCCTTATCATTACATATATCAGGCCGCAACGGAAGTCGAGGTGTGCCGTGTACCCTTGAGCTAGTTGTCAAATAAAATCAGCTGAGTGTCTTAAGCGCTCGCCTTAGTAGTCCGGGGAAGCTGCTAAGACTTTGCTAGGTTAATAGAGTGGCCCGTTCAAAAAAAAAATCATTACATAGTATAAAACAAAGTCCTCTACCGCGTTTGTCTTTCTGTTCGCAATAAGCTCTAAACTACTTTTTATTAATTTTCAGGGGTTTTCAGGGTTTTTCTTTTATATTCAGGGTGAGACAACCTCTGCCGCCCGGTAATATATTATATAATACTTTTGTACGTGTGTATGTGACTGAACTGTTCCTAAACGGCTATACCGATTATAATGACACTTTTTTTTGTGTTTGTTTACACTATCAAATACATGAACGCATTTTAATAAATTCACACAGGATATGTCAACTAGTTACGTATTCAAAATTAATCCAGACACTTTAAACCGACGATTATTGCAACGCATAGTGGTTTGCAACTGACATTTAAGCCACTTTGTGTAAACGTGTTAAATGGATCGTACTTTTGCATACATTGTTATGTGAATTTTAACGCGGATATTAATTCTCGAAACAGATATTATTAAATTGAAAATACTAATAATTTTGTTTTGTAGAATATATTATTTTAAACTATGAATTACATAATCATGTAAGTAGTTTTTTTTTTCTCGAACTGACTATGCTATTGGCCTTAATTCTTTGGCCTTTACAGCTTCACCGGACTACTAGCATGTAAGTCTTGGTATTGGAGAGTTAGAGTATTAATGAGACGACCGCAAACGTGGCATTTTTTTCGGAATTCGCGTATATATACTAATTTAATTTGATAACACTATGGCCTAACGCTGAATGTAACTGTTGTGAGGAAACTTAAACCTGAGAAACGTTCTTGTGGTACTATCTTGTGGGAGAAAATATAGAACTGTGGATTTATAGGAGTTTGAAATCTCCGATACGTCGTGGGCTGGCGTGGTGATTATGTCCACGCCTTTGGGCAGTGAATCTCTTAAAGGCAAACGATGGATTTCGTAATTTTTTTTTCTTAAAATATGTATTAAAGGCAAGATACAAGGGGAATAAATATTATCACACGTTTTCGTATTACCTATTGGGCAAATTACGAAAATCATAATATTAAATATTTTAATAAAAACTTACAATTCTCGCCACTCTTTTTGGCCGTTCTGATTATAATAGCACATTATATTAACACATAACATAGTCATGAGTTTAATACAAAATAAATTGAAACTATTAGGATAAAAAATTAAAGTTAATATTTATTTATACCTAGGTTGTCTTGATATTATTCATGTAATATAACATTTATACCTAAATCTCTGTTCTGCGTAACTGATTGAATGTAATCGACTAGCCATAAAAATAAAGGAAATATATTTTTAATTATGTTTGATTATTAGTCAACATTATCGAAGTAAATATAGGGATATTATCAGAGAAACAGAAAGTGTTTTTTTTATTGTTTTGTAAACAGAAGGTACTAAACAAATAGGTATAATAAAACAATGATAAGCAAAACCGTTACACAAACCCGCAAGGTATCAGTGAAGCCTATCCAATAAAATATGTGGGTGAAAAATCTTGTTTTTGAATTCTTTTCTCAAAGACAACTTGATGGGACTTTTCCAACTTGACTTTCACCACCGGTAGTTAATATGTATCGACTCTTAACATCTATGTAATAATATTTTGTATAGATTTATTTCTGTAGGTATATATTATTCAATTCGACCAAAAGATTTACAGGAAGAAAGTGATTGGTAGAGACTATGTTATTTAAAATATCTTCTATTAGTTCGTGCTCGTGAATTAGTTCTTGTGAAAATGTTTTTGTTGTTTCCTTGGAATTGCGCATTCTGTTTGGATTAATTCTGGATTGTTTTTTTTGGTTATTTTGTAGTAGCTCTAATAATTTTTTTATAAGTTAATTCTGGTAAATTTTAACATTACTACTTAACCTTAAAACGTAATTATATTTAATCTAGATTATATTTTATAAAAAAATCTACTCAATAATAAAATTCGGTGGATCAATCGGGACAAATGATAGAGTCCTAAATTTTATAACGAATTTGTGTTACTCCGTATTAGTTTATTGAATGGATAAGAGAGATAGAGAAAGTCGACTGAATCCCATCTATCTGTAAATATAATAAAAAGGTAAATCTAACGCGTGTGTACTATTTCGATTTGCATAAAAAAAATTTTGCTGGTGTACACTGTTTAGGAATAAGGAATAAATATTTAAATTATGTTTAGAAACGTCTGTCTGTCTATCTGTTTGTATGAACAAGCACCACTGCTAAAGTACTGAGTTCATAGTAAGTCCACGACAAGAACATCAAAAAACATATCTTCGAAAATAACTTAGTTTTTATTTTATTAAAATTGTTCCATTATATCATAAATTATTGTAAAATTACAACCCGGCGTTAGAACGAGAGAAAAGTAGATAAGTAAATAGACTTAATACATTCAGATGACTTTATCAATCACTGTTTTTTACATAAGGTTTCATTAGTTTATTATTAGTTTTAAATAAAAGAGTGATTTCCTTGAAATCACATTTTTACGGGAACTAGATCGCAAGCACCCTTTAGTTGGTAATATAAATAATGAGTTGATAAAAAATGTCCCGAGGTAACGTTCTCGTGTTCCAATTATAAGTATGTCAAATGCACGTGGTTTACGGTAAAAATGTACATTCAGGAATTCATAAGCTGCCACGAAACGTGACCTACAGGCAAGATGGATTCCATTCTACGTTATTAAAATTCACCCGTTGATTAACGTGTGATGATATTACAGCGCTTCTATTTTGATGCCATTTTTCTTTAATGACCTTTACTTAGTATATGTATACTAATGTATATAGCCTATTTTGATCTTGGGGTGTAAGGGGTATCGAGTAACATTTTAAGACTTGAGACACCCAAACCAACCTCACCTGCACGTGGTGCACCCTGCTGAATAACGAACGAGGCAATGGCGAAAGCGGGGTGATAGGGTTTTACAGCCCGACTGGGTCGCAACCTCCATGCATATAGCGAAAAAGCCCGTCATAGTGACTCGCTTTTGCGCGTCGCGTTTCGGGATCAGCCTGTGCATATCCAGTACCGGGTGACTTTCGTCATTATGGCCGGCATGACAGCGGCGACCAACGATGGATAATCTGTCTCGCGGTGGTTGCCGATGTTTTTGGATTGTACTATGCTTAACATCAGGCAAGTGCAATCACTATGTCGTGCTTGGAAAAAAAAATCCTCTGTTTAATTATTTATAGGAATTTTTGTACTTCATCGGAAGTTAGTTTGCTACTTTTACCTGGAATTTATTGGATGATTACGGAAGTGTTAACAATTTGAGAATGACTTACTAATTAGCTAATCAATTTTAGACGGAAGTTTTAAAGTCAAAGATGAATTGAACCACCTCTTTTATTTTGGGTTGAATACCCATCTCTGCATTATGTCGGATCCTTACCGCCTAAACTTTATGGTGTTTCTTCATCACATTTTGACTTTGAAGTAGGGAAGTCTACTGAGTAACTGAGAGTAGGGGAGTAGGGAAACCTTTCGCATTTCATCAGGTCAATTAATGTGGAATTCTCTTAAGAGACTTGCTACTGTGGTCTTATGTCCAAAGCTTCTGGTTACTCATCTACGTGTTTGGGATATTCCTGTGCACCATATCACTTCGATAACGACACTCTTAATATATACGTAGCCAAGATGTAGACCTTACACCTTGTTGTTGTTATTATTTACATCAAGAAGAGTATTTAGACGGAAAGATAATTTACAACTTAAGTAATTCCTTGCTTTATTTGATTATTTTAAGCTGCAGCTATGATATTTTTAAAGTGAAAACTACTTTAGCCGACTGATAAAACGAAAAATCTTAATAAAAATAGACAAACATATATACATCTATATGGTTTAATGTGAGAGAGAATGAGATAGAATGCATTATACAGTCTTTCTATTATTCACGGTATTATCATTGTATGTCATGTGTTTGTATGTGCGTCTGCGTATTACGAATCCTTAAGAAAAGGCGTTGTAATAAGTGTGGTATATAATTCACGTGTGTTGCTTGTATGAATACTTTTTTTAAAGGTTTTTCTTATACTGTGTGTGTGTGTGTGTGCAGCACACACTTTTGTTTTGTTTAGAACGATATCTATTCTATTATGTTGATGCGATCATCGATCGATGTAGATCCTAACTGTATAATGATTCTTGGTATTCTGTACAAGAAAATATCGTGACGAGACCATATGAGGGCAGTAGGTAATTTTCTACTACACGTTTAGCTATTTACTACCTCAAGTTGAAAATGTGACTCATATCGCCTATAAATGTGTTCCGGGTAGCAGCAATTTTTGATTTCAGCTCTATCTGAAACCTTAGTATAGTTACCCTAAAAGAAAACAAAACACTAAACATTTAGCCGTAATCGCAATTCTTTAATAACGTTTGAATTGTTTATAATTTAATTACAAAAAAGTAATACAGTTTGTATAAAAATATTTTTTAAATTTCATTAACTCAACGAGAATTCGTTATTGGCAGTTATAAAGTTAGAAATAAACAATTGAACGTTTTGCTCACTAACGAGCTCGTAGTTTGAACTTAGTATACTCGCTCCAAACTGTAGTTGCGAAGCTGATTGTTTTCGAGAGTTCTCGGTAATTTATGTTAGGTTTTGATAACCATTCGAAAACTTTAACACTAAGTTGTTAATATGCTTTGATCTAGTAGTATTCAGTTAGTATACTAATGAATTTTTGGTATAATGTTTAATTGTGATTGTTTTTTAAATTAAATTTATACTTCAAGTAATAGTGATAGAGCCACGCTGAAGCTATTACTGGTTTCAGCACGAATGGGTCGGCTCGTCGTAGTACCACCCTCTCACAGAAACACGACGTGAAGTAACAGTGCTTGCATTGTTGCGTTTTGCTCGGTCAGTGAGAGTGCCGGAGGCCAATGTCCCCCTCTTTCCGTTCCCATTACTCTCCCCCCAAACACAGGCTGGCAACGCACTTGCGACTCCCTTGGTGTTGCTAGTGTCTATGGACAGTGGTGATCACTTCATATCAGGTGACCCACCTGTTCGTTTGCCTCCTATGATATAAAAAAAAACTTGTACAATCCAAATAACGGTTGTATTTATTTTTATATATTCTTTAAGTAATAAAGAACAAAACATAAAAATTCTAATAAAAATATTAATAAATTAGCACAAAGCCGTGACGTCATTTGTTTTGTATATTATCTTAACAATATATCTTAAGTAAATAACACAAAATACAGAAAAAAAATACAAAATTGACAAAATTCAGTAAACAGTATTAACCGTTTACTTCCATTCTTTTGCGCTTGTATACCTACCACACCACTTGCTTCACTTCTCCGGAACAAGAAAACAGCATGGCTTAAAACAGAGTTAATAAAAAAACAAGTTTTTTAAAACCTAAATAACTCTTCATTTTTTTACTAAAAATTAATTGAATTTTATGTAGTGTTTTTGCGTGATGCACGCTCCGTGGTAGATCTCATATTTTTATTAGTGGTCTAGTGGTCGAAACTCGGTAGTTATTAATTTTTAATATTTCAATGCAACGGAAACAAACGCATGGTTTTCAATTTTTAAACAAAATGATAAAAAAGGAAATTCGTTTGAGAAACAGAGGTGGAAATTATAGTGATCTAATTTACGTTTGCCTATATGTATATGGCTAGATATACACAAACGAAATATTATCAGTGACTTAATATTTTGGACGTTATTTATGTAGGAAGCACGAGACAAAAATTTGAAATCGGAATGCTAATTAATATACATCGGGTGAGCCACTATTGACCTATGATACCGCGCTATTGACTATACCAGGGGTGTTACTAATTACCTCAAACACTATTAGTTGAAGTTATTGCCTGTTCATTATTTACCTCCGATGTGAGACGCCATTGATTGGACGTCTCGGCTGTTTATGTATCTTGATGCCTTAAAAGGCAATTGACGACTAGATGATGGGCATAATCGCTCATACAGTTGAGCTAGTCACACCTACAGAAACTTCTTCATAACTACAGTCAGTGTTGAGATCTGTATAAGTTAACGTTTCATTAGGTCTTTACCTATGAAATTGCCGTTTTGTATAAAACAAATTAAATTATTTATTTATTATTATTTATAGAACTCACCCAAGCGCTGCGCGTTATTTGTCTTAACTAGTTGTGGAAATCCTAAATCCAAGTAAAATCATAACAACACATCCTCTCTGGAATCTTCTTATCGTGCGCCGATACTGGAATGAGCTACCCTGCACGGTTTTCCCTCGGAACATAGAGTTCTTACAAAATAGACTTTCATACGGATATTGGTATCACCAAATAGCCCACTCACGACTATAATCTTCAGAAGGGCTGTCTGTTTATTTACTGCTCTTTGGCATTAAAAACTTACAAAAATGATGTATGTGCTTTCATATACTCTTCTGTATCGTAATACTTCAGATATTCAAAAAAGTTGTACATTGTTTTATCACTTCTTGTATTATGAATGATTAGGAAAAAGGGTATTATGAGGTAATATCATAAAATATTGGGTCTTATAGTCGAAGATTTATGAATAGATAGGTGGTAGAGCCACGCTAAAGTTATTACTGGTTTCAGCATCGGTTCATTCGAGGTAGTCCCACCCGACCCAAAGAAAACCGACATTATAATATTGACTTTGACTTTGATAATATTAATTTACTCTTATGACAACATGAAGCCAAGTGACATAAAGGAAAAGCACTTCTGTCGTCTAAAAATTTTGACATACAATAAAACCAAAGAGAATAATAATTATTTCAGGGGTTCCATAAATGTATTAAAGATAAATTGTTTATCAATTATTTATTAATGTGTATACATACAAGTTCATCCGTTCGCACAGTTCGCTTAAAAAGGGGTACAAAGTTTATGCTTCACTTATTAATATACATGATGATGATGATATAGACATGTTTTTTAATGTACTTACGCGACACGTGATCGATCATTTATTTGAACGACATTCTATTTACAATATATACAGTAGTTTCAGCCAATCTGCCAAAGAGGATGACTTACTTACTACAAACGTAATACAAATAGTTATGTCACCAAATCTTTGAATGGTAACAGGAAAGCCACAATTTTCTTAGAACAAACTGCACCAGAACAAACAATTATTCACTTGATAATGGCAATAGTCCGGTGAAACTGTGAAGGCCCTAAACAAGGCCAATAGCGTAGTCAGTTCGAGAAAAAAAAAAGATAATGGTAGTAATAATCGCTTATCATGACAATTTGTTGTCGAAGTAAAGAAGGGAATCTAAAAAACTAGAGTCAATACTTTTCGGCTAACGTATTATGGGGGCTTGCAACACAAAATCGAATGTCGAAGAAAACAATCGATACCCAAATATTTACCTCGTCTATACATTAGCAGTAAAAATGGTTAATTTGTTTGTGGCGGCCAGTAAAACGTTTTATTGGTCAGTAACACGATTACGCTGTGCGGTTAACGATACCTTTGGGATCGGGAAGTGATACATGCGTTTTATTTATGTGCTTGGCCGACCTTCTTTTGTTTCTTAGAAAGGAAACATTATTGTTTCGAGTATGCTATACAAAAATACGTAATGTTGGTCAGTGGGCTACAAAGGTAACATAGATCGAACCATCAATTAAACCAATTTCTGTAATATGTGTATTATAAAAAAGTATAAAATTAATAGATTTTTATGTGGTAGAGCCCCGGTGAAGCTATTATTGGTTTCAGCATGAATGGGTCGGCTCGTCCGGGGTAGTACCACCCCATTCAGAGAAAACCGACGTGAAGTAACAGTGTTTGCATTGTTACGTTTCGTTCGGTCAGTGAGAGCGACGGTGGCCTATATTTCCTCTCCCATCATCTTTCCCCCTACCCTAACTTCTTCCCAATCCCGCATTCTCCCGAAACCAACGCACTTGCGACTCCTCTGGTGTTGCTAGTGTCCATGGATGCGGTGATCGCTTAATATCAGGTTCGCCTATTTGTTTGCCTCCTTTAAGGTATAAAAAATCTAAGAAAACAAATTTGTGATAAGTAAGAAGTAAGTGGTAATTATGTAAGCCTTGGGCATATGAAGTGGTTTTACAAAATAAATATAGTATAAATAGGTAATGGGAAAATGGTTAAGAATATCATACTCCTCTGTTTCCGAACCGATTTTTTTTATTCCTGTATTTCTTCTTTTTCTGTTTTATTTTTGGCAACCACTTCTTCTAGTAGACTATTACTGCCATTGTCAATTGAGTAACGATATTACAAGTTTCTTCATATAATTACAATGAACTAACAAGATGGTGGCCGTCTTGTTAAAACTTTCCTAGGAGTTTTTGTGGCAAGTCAGAATCCATGTTCCGTTATATTACGTTAAGCACCACCAATATTACACAATTTAGAGCCAATTAACACAAGATTATGGATAAAATACAAAGATCACTACATGAAATTCCAAGATCCCGCCAAAAACTCCATTACTGTTTTTGTTTAGTAGCTATTGAGCTTTAGTGTTGTCATTATTTTTTTTTCTTCTTTATTATCGAATTTCAGCCAATGAATAATCACTCCTTTATTAAAATACACAGAAAATTGCTAATGTAAATATTATCAGTAAAAAAAAAAACATAAAATATATGTGAAACGAACAGTGAAAAGCTATGAATAGAATGAATGTAAAAATGGAATGGAATACAGAATTATACATCGAACGTTGTGATGTTCGCATATGTAGTACGGTTTTAGAGATTACTTTTTATAGGTGTGATATGATAATGCAAACAATTCAGAACACATAATGGGTAATATAGACTCAATTCGTTTTTCAACAACACAAAGAGTTAACGAACTCTTTTGCATATTATTGTTATTCTTATTCTTGATAATCAATTCTCTCTCTATATTTAGATAATTATAATTATTAATAAGTAGTTATTATATATATATATATATGTATAATATTATAGGCAAAAAGGCTTTTACTTATTAATATGATTCGTTAGCATTAGGTACATTATTTTTTGTGGAAGATCTCGATGTTTCAACAAAGTGGTGGCGCGCTTGTAAGAAGTTTGCAGAGACGCCGTAATATATAAGAATTCACATCTACTGTTCATATTTCTTATTTACTTGTGTACAATAATCTAGCTATATAACGCAAGATGCCAGCAACATTATATAATATAGGATGTAAAAAAATAAAAACCATTTGACAACAGATTAAAATCTCGCCACAGATTCCATCTTTGTCATTATTGTTCATTTTTTTGTTAAGGCCAGTTGATACAAGTCCTTTAAGCTGGCATAGATTTGGCAATTACTCAATTCTATATTTTGCTTTTTTATTTATTCACTAATATATTCTACGTTGTCATATTATATTTAAAACTATTGTTATATATGAATAGTAGAAAACTAAGTAATAAATAGAAAGAAAAAGTCTTTTTACGTAAACTTCTCAGGGAATTCCATACATGACGTTGATAAAGTGATACATAAAGACATGAACACGGTGGGGTCTGAGCGTAATAGTCACAGGACAAAATTAAGAAAATACCCAAAACGGAGATGAATGAAGGTGATCCATCTCATTTCTCGGCTTTAGAGGTTACGAAAGAACCTAGGTAAGGTACAAAAGAAAAGCAAAGATTTTTTTTGTCCTATTCATGGAGTTTCTTTTACAGTCTATTTTTACCTTTAATATCGTGCGGCGATTCTAATGTTCTTATTTACTTTATCAATAAGATTTTAAAAATTAAAAATTTAGAACAATGGTTGATAGAACGTAGAGAAAACAATATTTAGTGAAAAAAATATCAATTAGTTTATGACCCTCAAATTAAAAGATGAAGGCGTCTTTCGTAAAATGTTAGGTTCATCTTAATGTAAACGCGAAAATTTATAAGGATGTGTCTTGTAAGTCCTAAATCTATAGATCTTTTATGAATGTTGAGGTTTCGAGGTTAAGGTACGATAAGATGAAATGGTCTCTGATGACCGAAGTCGCGAAATTAAATTTAAAAAATTGTTTGGATTCCCTCCGCGCGGAAGAAGTGAATCTTCGTACTGTAGAAATGAAAATAGGAAGGGGTAGAAATTTATATAAACAGGTACATTACATGCATGCGTTCGAGTGCCACGCTCTCGCTCTGTCTCTTTCTATTCCCCCCTTCCCAGGAGCGTTGAACGCTTAACGCATCAGTGCTTTCATACCCACTCCATGGTAGCGTTAAATGTTTAACGCAACCTTGTTAGAAGTCGCATTAGAAGTTTCACTTAAAAAAAAATATTATAAACAATAATGGCCATAATGATATTCACTAACAGAGATTTTAAAACATCTCATTCATGGAGAAGAACCGGAAAAAACTATTGTATTGTATACATTACTTATTTTTTCTTTTCTTTAGAGGTTGGAATATTATTATAATTTAGATTAATTACACGTGGATGGAGGCACTTCCAAACATCACTATCATATACAAAATTATCGACCGTGTAATACTTTACAACAATAAAACTCCTTTTAAATGATCCTTGAATTTATTATCCGGTAAATCGTTAGTGTACCTAAGAATCTTATAGTACAACCTAAAAGTAATACCGAAAAAAAAAATTAGGCTTTCGTTTCTCTTAAACCGAAATGTCTCTGTAATTCTGGATTTCTCGACAGTAAAGATATAAGCTGTAGTTACTAGATTTATCATGAAATAAAGTGCTTTTAAGATTAGATAGTAATTTTATTTATAGGATGTTATTAGAGTCCCTTCAAGTATTAAGCAAGTACGTGAACATCAACTGTATAAGTTTCTAAATAGTAAAGCAATTAAAGATATTGGTACAATGTATACCATTATAATTAGAATATATACAATTAGTTCCTTTTTGTTTAGTAAATATTTATGACATTTAATATTATAAAAAAATAGATTTTTTTAGATAGATTACTCCACAAATTACAATATCTGTAAAATATAGACAACTAGTTGCCGCCACGAACTTCGTTTACCCCTTAATGTTATTATTTAGCCTACCTTTTTGTAAATAAATTCTAACACAAGGAAAATTTCGCTATGCTCTTCTATAAAGAGTGTTCGCTTTTCGGGAATAGAAACTGAGAAAGCGAAATTTTTTAAGTAAACTACAGTAAAATTATATATATCAACTCAAAAATGAAAACAGTATCGTAATTACGGATGAGATTAAGTTGCTAATAGCAATTCGATGTTGTGTTTACAATTATAAAAAAAGAAAACTGATTTATGGGGTTTTCTGTGTAATTTTTACAATTTTTCTCTCCATAAAAACCTTCCTCAGAGTTCAAGGAATAAATTAAATCAAAAATTACTCGAATTAGACCAACTATCTTCGAAATTTGCGCTTATCAACATTTTTTGCGATTCATTTTTATTTATATATGTAATAATATCTACACATACATGTAATAAATGTGAAGGAAAAATGTGTACCACTTATTAGGGTCAAATCGATAATTTAACAAATTTAAAATGAACAAAAGAATGTAACAATTAATAAAATAAAGAAAAATACGAATGTCAAAATTTGTATTGGAAAATTAAAAGTTATTTAATGTTATAAGATTAATTGCTGATGTCATATGAATGTTGTAAAATAAAATGAATATGAGAAATAAAAAGTTTATTTATTAATTTTATTTATTATTGTCAGATTATAATCACTTGGCGACCACTACAATTTTTTATTCCGTCTTGAATATAAGAGTTAATATTTTTTATTCATTTCTACTCTGCCTAGTTTTCCCAGCGATATTTTTATGTATCAATATAACAGATGAAAAAGGCAGCAGTTTCCAATTTAGAAAATCCTCTGCAATACAAATCTCGTGATAGTCATTCTGTGGCACGATATGGGCAAGAGATTAACGGACGAGGTTGTACCAAGTAATAACTTCCAAAATGTTTTTGCAATATTTTTGTTTGAAGAATCGGTATTAAAGAAATTATATTTATTCGTCCCTAGTTGATTAAATTTACACGAAAATTGTAAACGTTATAAGAAATTGTAGATTATTCGATCCTGTGCTTATGGAAGTTGCAATTTAATCCCTTAATCGTTGCCAATTGTCTCGATTTCAGTTCCAATTAATTTTTTCCAAAAACCTGTGTGTGTGGGCTTCCAAATGCTTGTTAATATCTATAAATGCAATTGTTTTTTTATTCCATTCGTTAATATATTCTATAAAGTTGAATAGGAATGTAAATATAACGTCTCTGTATCTTTCATCAATTTTTGTGAAAAAAAAAATTGTTGCAGGCTTGAGCATAAGTAATAAAATACATTGGAATAATTTATAAAAATATCTGTATGTATATCTTTCTGTCAGTTTGCTTGTATACACATCACTGTTAAAGTAATGCGTTCACGATAAAACCTATCTTTGTTTTATTGAAATCAGACCACTTTATCAAAAGTTATTGTAATTTGAATGACAGCTCCAGTTACGAGGGAAGAGTAGGTAAGTAAATAATATAAACTCTTACAAAAACAAGGACATTACATAATGTATATTTTATAATTTAAGACATAGTAAACGAAAAATTGTTTTTTGTATTAATTTCCACGCGACGAAGTCGCGGGTTCCGTCAGTAAGCAATATGAGAATTCCTGTACTACTAAATATTGTAAATACACTGATCACTTTCATAATTTTAGTAATAAACGCAACTTCTTTAAAAATAAATACTAAATATTATTAGCTGACTTTTTTATTAACTTTTTACATAATCTATGATGATTACATAGCAGTAAAAAATGTACATTTCAAATTTTAAAACAAAAAAAATACGCGTTACGGGTTAAATTTTTATTATTCATTAACCTCTACCTGCGACTTTGTCCGCGTGGAATAGTTACTTTGGGCTAATACTAACGCGCAGCGGAAGCTTTCAAGAGAAAAAAATCCCGATTTTGAAACACTCTTTATTAGTTCTCCGCTCCTAATGATCTTAGCGTAATGATATATACCCCATAAGCTTCCCCGACGAATAAGCTATATAACAGTGAAAGAATTTAAATTAGACCATGATAGTTCTTGAGAGTACCATCTACAACGTCACAAACTCACAAACTACCTCTTTATAATATTAGTATAGATTTGATGTATAAATTGTGGCTTAGTAGTAGGCGTGTCCAGATACCGCTTGGGGAAATATCTCCATGGAAAGATACTAGAACTTTATCTAAGTTTACCTGCCTAACTACGACCCTTAAGTAAACAATTTGTCTCTAAGCACCTATAGTCCTGTTCCGGCAATTGCATTTAAGAGCTAATTCCCCTCTAGTATTATTATGTTTACCATCCTAGACCCAGTAGGTTTTAAACATTAACTGGGGTTATGGCCTAATGCTTAAATCTATTAAAGATTCAAGAGTAGTTCATATATAATTGTTTAGTCTTTAAAACTAAAAAAAAAATGTGTATTTACTTATAAGTATGTACGTGATTAGTTATACCTCTTAACCCGTTCTAACAATCTTGAACGTAGTCAAAGGTTCCAATGAAGTAATGAATTACTATTAAATTTAATGATTTATTAATTACTCGAATTTAAAGCAAACATGTTAAATACAAATAATATTTATATTAAACAGATATTGTTATATATTATAATGTTTTAAAACAATCTGTTCATCAAACAATATACTAAGGTTGGTTGGCCCTTTATAAATAAATTTAATAGCTGCGCTCCAGATAATAAGATGTGTTTCTGACCTTCATCTCATTGATCTAGTACGGAGTATGCAGGCGCATTAGGTAAGAACTTTTTGGACGTCAATGTGCCAAAAGAACTAGAAAATGAAATAAGAGAAAAAGAATAAATCGAAATTGACGTAATATATATTTCCCAGCAACGCTTTTACACCGCTTTGAATTGTATATTAATTTGAACGCTTTGGAATATTATATGGTGTCCGCATGAAATAATCGCAACGCAATTTATATATACATTTTTTTTTTCTCAAAAATCGAAAAAGTATAGACTCTTTACATTTACATTCTTATTATATGTATAAACTAGCTTCTGCCTCCGACTTCGTCCACGTAGAATGGTCACTGTTTACACAGTGCAGAGCGAAAGTTCTCGAAAGGAAAAAAAAAGATTTTGAAACAGTATTCATTGTTTCTCCGTGCCTATTGGCCTTGGAATGATGATATATAATCTTTAGTCTTCCTCGATAAATTAGCTATCTAACACTGAAATAATTTTTCAAATCGGACCAGTAGTTCCTGAGATTAGCGCAATCAAGCGAACAAACTCTTCAGCTTTAATATTATAAAGAGTAGAAAGTATAGACTCTTACTTGATGTAAGCAATTACAAATGATTGTAAGAAATAAGCTATATTACTGGCAAATTTTATCAAAACTCATCCAGTAGTTTATGCGTAAAATTAAAACATCAAATGTTCTTAAACAAAATTAACATCTAATAAGTACAATATTAATGTTCTAAAATACACGAAATATTTCATTATAATAAAAAGGTTAAAGTATTTATGTTAACATTTGAAACATGTTTTGCCTTTTAACCTAATAAATAAAACCGCAAACAAAAAGGACGAGCTTTGCTATGAGCTTAGGTAAATCTACTTGTGGCTTTAGAGCAAAACCTTATACCACTTAATTGTGTAAACTTAACTTTAGATTTCCTTGTGACATAGTATCGTTATCTTTAGTGAATAATTATTTCAGTTGCTAGATACGTTATTGCTTATTGTGTGACTTCAATCATAGATGTCGTAATAAGATGATTTATTGCGTTTTAAGATTACAAGATTACGAAGAAATTGAAGTTAATGTATAATTACTTATTATTAATGTTAATTTCTTTGGACTTCGATATACATTTGCTAGGTGACTGTTTAAACTTTAACGCTTTTCAATCCTTTGATAATTCATGATCACATTTAACATATAAAATAATAATATCAAAACAAACACTAATAAACAACAAAGAAAATTTTGTTAAAGTTTGTTCTAAAACTTTTAAAACTATGGGAACAACACTTTTAAACGTATAAAAGTCATATCTAGGTTCAATTTATCTTTTTTCAAGGTTAATCATTCCGTAACTGCTTATCGTCAGAACACTGCATGATCGAATAAAGGGAAGTGGGGCGCGGATCGAGGTGCGGGACGCTGGTCGGACTGCGCGGCTCGATATGATTCATTGCTGTCCTTAATATCACACCAGTTTGGTTTTGCCTAATTCACCTAATATTGAGTGTATATCAGTTTATTTTTTCTATAGATAATTAGGCCAAATATTAATCACCAAATTTTTTTATTTGATTTAGAACGAGAATTGCCTAATAATTATCCTGTAAAAATATTGCTGGCAACCAACCGGTCATGCCGTATACTAAATCCTCTCACGATATCTGTTATTGATTATTTAAGGTTTTGATTATTTAAGCTGAAAAATAGATATTCAGCGGCTAGACAATACAACTGTTGTAACTATGTACTTGTCTGCCCTAAATATGATCACACATTTATCGCCAATATAGGACATGCCAATCATTTACGTGCACACAAAATGGCGGAGCAATATACTGTTAGAATTTAAGCTTTTAGCGGTCTCTATAATCGAACACGGTTAGGGAGTCTGTGATTAATATTTACTGCAATAAATGGTTTATTGCAAATGTAATATAGCAAAATTGATATTGTTTAAATACCGTGCAAGTTGTAAGTTAACGGTAGAGAAGTTGATGAGTTGAAGTGGTATATGTAGTGGAGGTTTATATTCTATAGTTAGAAGTGACAATTTTTATACTGAAATATTTAACATAGCTTTTGCTCATGGCTTTTATCATGTTAATGTAAATTTGGAAAATAAAATACTATAGTACATATTAAATAGCATAATAGCACATATTATTTATTTCGGTTTTCTTTGAGATGCTCCGTTATAAACAAAAAAAACAAATCTTTTCTTTTTGTGATAGTATACTATAGATACAATTTTGCGGTCTTATTACAAAAACACGCGTTTAACACCAGTTTTATTAAGTAGTACCTAAAATTTTAAACCTAGTTGAACACATGTTTAAACAATTTATTGCGTAAACGTGCCTAAGCGCTCTCTAGCACAACGTCTAGTTTTTTATGCAAGCTAATCTTAATAGCATTCGTTCAATTCAATCTTATCATTAAAAAATGTACCATTACTTAGAGATATTTTGCAAGCAATTTAAATATATGAATAATATTTTTGTAAATATATTAATTAAGAAAAATTACTTATTTTAATTTAAATTGGATATCATTATGGCTTGGATCAACATTCCACCTTACGCATTTTGACGTAATGTATAAATGTTATGAATACCTTATTTTATTAGTTTCATAATTTTATTTTAACTAAAATGTCACTGTAATGATAACCAGAAATAACTTGTAGCATAATGTTAGATGAAATACATTGTCATATGTCAATAGTGTCATACAGTAGTACGAGAGTTATGATTCACTTGTGAATCTCTAAAATTGTTTAATTGATTCATTTCTTCCGAATTAGGTATAACCACGAAATTCATAATTTACTACGAAACATTTGTTGTCGGCAAATGGAAATACAATGAATCACAACCATAAAACAAGAACTGTCATCTTAGGCAAGTGTTAGACGATATCTAAATTTAAATAATAAACAAGGGTAAGATACTCTTTTATAATCAAACATTTTTATGGAAGTGTTCAACGCGTATTTAACTTTTTTTTAATAATACTGTTGATTTTTATTTTTTGAAAAATTTAAGTGATTGTAATAGGTGGGTAAAATAATTCTTATTTAAAACTAGTTTTTAATCGGATCCAGGTCTTAGTTGATATTCCAATATAATTTTTTTTTTCTAGAAAAATCGAAAATGTTTCTCATTGTAGACATCCTTGTGTCGTGAGTACCCTCTCGAATTGTCAGCGCGGCCGCTAACCCACAATCCTGAGCAGTCCTATTAAGATAACAACGGTCTATCCTTTAAGCGATACGCGTAATAATGTGGTCCTAAGTGATTGCGGATAGGAGTATGTTTTCAGAGATCAAAGTCCCAAGTGATATGTAACCAAAGATGAATCTATATAGATGTAAGAATTAATAATCCGATACGAAATATTCATAAGAGTTGTTGAGGTATCTATGCTTGGTACACATATATGTTACACCAATTCATATATGTAAGAATAGTTTACTTAGGTCAGCTAAGATAGGTGGCGAACTGCACGTATCAAGCAACACCCCAAACCGATGTATGCCGTGCACCGTTGATCTAGCTGTTAAATAAAATCGGTTGAGTGCCCTAAGCGCTCGCCTTAGTAGTCCGATGAAGCTGTTAAGACCTTGCTGAGTCAATAGAGTAGTCAGTTCGAGAGAAAAAAACAAGAAAGATGTAAGGTTATATATATTCAAACAAAGACCGGCAGATTATCGTTATTAAGCTGATAATAAAATAAAGTTAAATAAAAAAGGTGGCGCCTTTAATACGACCAATATCAATACAAATAAATCTTTGTTATGGGTAAGTCTAGCTAAACATTGAAATTATATGTCTTCTTAAGGCGCGCTGAGCGGTTTTTTTTCTTCGAACTGACTACGCTATTGGCCTTGCAAGGCCTGTACAGCTTCAACAGACTAACGCTGAGCGGTATTTATGGCAGTAAATAAATTGACGATGTCGCGTCATGGCATGCTACGTACGTATAACCTGCTGTATTGCGGTTGCGAGGGTTGCGTGAGACTAGTGACGCGTAGTATAGGGGCCTATATATATGTAATATTGATATTTGATTGATTAATACACTGTATATAATTATTGCTTCGAGTGGCAATAGATATAAAAACCGCACTTATGTTAATAGTTTTTAATAAACATATTCTGAAATTTAAATAATGTCGTTCACATGTCATTAATATGATGATTCAAAAGAAAACACATTTATTATATTGTTTTGAGGTTTCACTTCTGTAGGCGATCCTTATGACGGCCTCAACTTTTTTCTTAATTTACGTAATGTGTTCCTGAAAAAGGTAAGTCTGAAATTTTTAACAAATACAATGTAAAAACGAAATATTATAAATTGAAACGATAGAAAAAGAAGCAAAAATCGAATGGGTAAATAGCAAATAATGCCTCTCAAATGATAGGGGCTTAAATATAGCAAACAATCATTGCTGATATTATAAATGGGCATGTGAGTTTATTTGTTTGTTTTCGTTACGGATTTAAGCCTTAACTACTAAACAGATGAAACCATCAACGATTCAAAGCCTTTTTTTCTTTTCAAGTCATTGTATTTCCCGCTCCTTATGTGTATAATGTAAAAGCCATCTGTTTAGGTTAAAATGTGTAAAAGTGTGGAATCCGATGGACAACGGTACATTATCCATTCTTGTTTTTGAATCCCTCCAATACTTTCAACTTTTTCTCCTCCAACCATGTCAAAGTTGCTTCAACCAGTCGGGGTTTAAGCAATTAACAGCGAACGTTTCAGTAAGTACGAGATCCATAGTAAACTTATTAAGATCTATGATATATTATCGAGTGAAAGTTGAAGGAAGAGGAAGCCACCTACACCACTGAAAGACAGCATTTTGCTGAGTCTTTTTCCCATAACATAAAACAGTTGTGTAGAATCAATATAGGAAGGCGACCTGACTTATTATTGTACTATTTCTTGTGTTAATAATCGAACCAACAGAAACGACAAGCTTAGGCAAAAAAATGCAATTACATTGAATGAATAAAATGGTCAATCTTCAGCCAACGAGAGACCACTACTAAATATAATAAAAGTTAATTTGTAATTATTGATAACTGGTATCTTTGTAAATTAAAGATGTAATTGGTAGTGATAGATGATGGTGGTAGAGGGTGGTAAGTGATAAATGTAAAAATGGTTTTCAAAAGACAAATTATACTATTTGTTGCAATAATTAATTCGATTGATTTGATTTCTACATGTAATGTAATTTTTTTCATTTCACTTTTTCTTTTTTTTTCTCGAACTGACTAAGCTATTGACCTAGCAAGGCTTTAATAGCTTCACCGGACTAGTAAAAAACCAGCGACACTAGAGGTGTCACGAAACAAGGCAAGCAGCCTTTGTTGTCGGGGAAGAGGGAAGGGTCAAGAGGGAGGGTCAGGAAGAGGGGGAGATGAGCCTTCGGCGCTCACGCCGACCGAACGAAACACAACAATGCAAGCACTATTACTTCACGTCAGTTTTCTCTGAGAGGGTGGTACTAACCCGGGTGAGCCGACTTATTCATGCTGAAACCAATAATAGCTTTCATTTTGATGTTAATTACATTATTATCGTGAACTGAATATATACAGTCGAATAGAATGATTTAAGTAAAATCGTATGTAACATTTCAATCCAATATTTCGTATCAAAATATTTTCTTAGAATTTATTATTTCTTAGTCAACGAACGGCGGATTATATTTCTTAGATTCGTCTTGATTCGTCTGTCGCCGGTTTGTTTCAGTAATATTAATGATTCCAATCCCTCAGGGTTCTTTGGACGTGGCTCGAATAAGTTATCTGTTATTTTAGAATTAAAAAAAAAAACATTATTCAGTTTTTTGTGTCCGTGAAATATTAAACTGAACGGAGACGGAAAACTGGAGGAAAAGGTAAACAATATCGGACACAGCGATATACACTTAAAGTAAATCCATACAGAGTTGAAATTCACTTTACTGCTTAGTGCTTTTATAATTGTTTATATATTTTAGCGTCTATAAGAATGTTGCTGCTATTAGATAGTATACAGGCAGCAATAATTAACTCAAAGCAAATAATTACATCTTATAAGACAAACACGTCTGTCAGTTTGTTGGCGATAAACTCAAAAACTACTGAACAGATTTATATTCGGGTTTCACCAGTAGATAAATAGATTCACGAGGAAGGTTTATGTATGTAATTTGTCCAGGTTTTGTGTAAATTAGTTGAAACATAACGATAATTCTTGGAAATGTTGGAAAAAATCAAGCCACGTTTGTGTGTGTTCCAGTAGCTTCAAGAATGGTTCAAATTCACGCTTTTACCTAATAGATGACGCTGCGGTCTGATTCTAAGACTTTTTTATCATAAGATCCGGATCCGCTAGATAAAATTATAATTGATATAAAACCGATGAAGATGCAATTTCATAATCACATGGATAAAGCTACAAACTTTATTTTAAAATTGCCTTCAAATTATATAAAACACATAAACGATATTTGTGAGAAGTTTAATAATGTAACGCAATGTATTCCATTTACTTGAATAGAAATGGCAGCACGATGTAAATAAACTGTGCAAGGGGAGAGACAATCCTTTGATATTGGCAACAGAGTGTATGGCAAAAAAACGTGACGACAGTTTGATCCAGTGGATAGTCTGCAATGACCCGCTGCCAAATATATGCGTAAATGGAAATGCTTTCCATTCGATAGCCTTTTGTGAATGATTTTTCCTTTCTGTGATTTATTGTAGTTTCATTTATTGTATGTAAATCTAAGTTGAACTACCGAGGCATTGTAAAATGCACGCCGGATTTACGATATAAATATTACAAGAGATAAAATTGTAAATTACAGATGAAGCCGTACATATAACTGTAGGTACTTTGCTACGTTTATCGACTGTTTCTGTAATTTCAGGTCTATTTAGAGGGAATCTGTATTTAGTGTTCCAATTATTTTAATTTATTTCGATAAGCTCAATGATACATTCCCTGAAGGCAAACGTCCTTAACCAGGGTATGTCTTACTGATTATGAATTACGGTGCCAAGATTTTAGCGAAGATGATCCATACGTTAAAGGTTAAATTTCTTTGAGCCATAAAATTCGTAATACAATTTTGCAGTGCATTGGTCAGATTTGCTGAAAAACCGGTAACTATTAAAATGGAAATAATCTTGAAAGAAGAGTATTGGGTGTGAGACTATACTGTTAGAAGCGTATGGCAAATTCATAATCCATCAGAAGGGGTCTTCCTTCAATGTTAAATAAGAGTTTTTTGCAGTACCAAATTTACAAATATCCCTTTCGCAGCATATAGATCCAGTGGCTAGAATATTATCCGATTTGCCACCGTATGGTTACCCCGCTGCTGGAAATTACTTCTTGGCAAACGTATTATAGGACGCCATCACTTCAGATGGAAGAGTAACTTACGAAATGTTGTTAGAAGTTGCTAGAGAGTTAGTTGGGGAGGCTTAGGGGCCAGCCCCCCAACAATAACGGTCTGACCGTACACCGTGGGGTTTTAATCCGTGTGAGTCGGACATAAACCACCGATCTTCCTCGGGAAGATGGCGTATCCATAAGGGATTTCCCCACGTTAAAAACAAACCGCTGTCGATGAGAATCAATTCCATCAATCATCCGGAAGATTGAAGGACAAAGGTATTGATGAAACTAATAACAATTTTAATTCGTGTAATAATAACACCAATAATTGCATTTTTTTTAACTGTATTCGGTATAGGTGATACTTCCGGTATAGGTACTCCTACAGACTTTATAAATAGTTGCTGTCGACTATTGTGATTACTAAGAACTAATAACCGACTTCGCTGTTTTCTTTCATTGTTTGAAAATCCATTAAACAGCGTTATTACATTTTTGATGTATGTAGCAGCATTAGCTTGCCCATTATATAATGTTGTAAAATATAAATCACAATCAAAAGGTAAAACTAACAAAGAAACTACACTATATTATTTCAGTGTTCCGCATTTATAATGCGTTGCATTTTCCCGTTGGTTGGAATATCATTAAAATGTGGCCGGAGCGAGATAATGATAATGATCATTGAGACGAGGCACCGTACCGTGTAAATATGATACATAACGAATTTTAAATGTAAATGAAATGGGATACATTACGCGAATTATTATGAGTTAGGCTCCAATATCAATTTGCGCTGACATTATTTTAGTAAAATATAATTGCTTTCATGGATGGTTTTACTGTAAGATGTGCATATATATTTTACGTTTTTTTAAGCATTAATTGATTAGAATTTTATGTGATCAACTACACATAAAGACTCTATAAGATAAGGGAAAATAATAATAATTTTGTTTTATTGTTGACTATCACAAATTAACAAATGGACTAGGGTCCTTACAATTTCGCAAAGACATTGGATCTTCGTTGTATTTTACCGCATGTAGATAATGTTTTAAAGAACTTGTAGCCCTCATCGATGTTCCAAATTTGCACTTCACGACGCTGGTTGGCTGCTCATCCACACACAAACCTAATTAAATAGCGACAACTATAAGGTTGTGGAATGTGTTACTCGGTACGGTATTCCCCCAGAGTTATGATATGGGTCTCTTCAAAAAGGAATTGTAACACGTTCTTCAAGACCAGCAACGCAACAGCGATACCCCTGGTTTGCAGTTATCCATACCCGACGGTAACTAATTATCATCACATAGGCCGTCTGTTTGTTTGAACAAAATGAGAATGATGAAATGAAAATGAGATCAAAATCTTCACTTCACGGTTCAAACAATGAATGTAATGAATGTAGGTGGTAGAGCCACGCTGAAGCTATAACTAGTTTCAGCATAAATGGGTTGGCTCGTCCGGGGTAGTACCGCCCTCTCACAGAAAACCGACGTGAAGTAACGGTGCTTGCATTGTTGCGTTTCGTTCGGTCAGTGAGAGCGCCGGAGGCCCACCTCTCCCTTCTCCCTTTCCTTCATCTCCTTTCCCTTCCTCCCCTTCCCTACCAACACAGGTTGGCAAAGCACTTACGACTCCTCTGGTGTCGTTGGTGTCTATGGACAGTGGTGATCACTTGACATAAGGTGACCCACGACTTCGTTTACCTCCTATCACATAAAAAAATGGCAACTAAGTAAATGAACGTAAATCTGTGAATTCTGATCATTTTTTATTCGAACTCACTACGCTATTGGCCTTGCAAGGCCTTTACAGCTTCACTGGACTACAATTCTGATAATATTTTTGAAGAGGTACCTACTGTTGTCTGTCTCACTTATTCTCTTACTTTTGCATATGGAGATCTTTTAACGTGAATATTTCACTTATTCATATCATTTTTCAAATATTTTCGTCTATAAACACGTTCTCCTGATAATTACTAACACAACACAACACAAAAAAAGCCAAATTTATTTGACAAATTATTTATAGTTGTACAGATGAAAAGAAAAGTCTGAAAAAAGAGACAGAAGAGGAATGACAGAAACGAGAAAGGAGACGAAAGAAATATAGTCTAAATAAATACATTATCCGAAAAAGTTGGTTCGACTTTTCTATTTATACCCAGCAAGTAAAAAGTCAATAAGGTACTGATGAAATGTTAATTCCTAGACTAGAAACTTTTGTAACAAAGTTGGAGAACCATCGATCTTCGGTCGAAGGAAACTGATCATGAAGATTTACAAGTTGGCTGATAGATAGCTTTCGTATTCTGATTAAATCAATGATGAGAACGACTTACAAAATGCGTATTTATTTGGATTTACTTAGACTACAGAACTTTAATAGTGGTTTTGATTACAAATTTGCGCTTAGTAGTTGTAAAATGTTGTCTAGATATTTTTACAACCTTTTTTTGGCTCTTTATTTTATCTCTAAAAATATCTCTAAATAACGATACTTCCCTTTGTAGTAATAATTGTTATGCTCTTTAAGGTAAATAAAGATGCTTTTTTATCTCATATATATTTGATATCTCCATAAGAAAAGTCTTAATCACTTCATAGAACTGGGGATTACGAAATGGATATTTTACTTCGAAACGGGAGCAATTCTGAGAGACTTAATAAACCCAAAGGATGTGACAGAGGTATACAGTAATAGAATACAATGGTGTTTCATTCTTTACGAATACTTCAATAGAGATATATCAAAATTTTCATTCTAGGTATAATATAACACTGCTCGTATATATATAAATTATATTGCATGAAAGGTTTATTCTGTTTAATATTATTGCTAGCACCATGTACCCACCATAATGACATGATTTATTAAAATATTAGCGAATCTGGCGGACTTTATCTCGTTCTGATAAAGAAAATGTGGACAACTTATATATCTAAATCTTCCTCGTGAATCCCTCAATCTACAGGTGAAAACCCCATGCAAATCCGTTTAGTAGTTTTATAGTTTATGGCGAACAAATAAAGTTTTATTTGTTTTTATTTTTTAGTTTTTGAGGTGTAAGGGGTGTCGAGTAACATTATAAGACTTGAGACAGCCAAGCCAACCTCACTTGCACGTGGTCCACCCTGCTGAATAACGAAAGAGGCAATGGCGCAAGCGGGGTGGTAGGGTTTTACAGCCCGACTGGGTCGCAACCACAATGTATATGGCGAAAAAACCCGTAATAGTGATTCGCTTCTGCGAGTCGCGTTTCGGGATCAGCCTGTGCATATCCAGCTTATTACAGGCCGGCATGATAGTGGCGACCGGCGATGGACAGTGTGTCAATCGGTGGTCGCTATTATTTTTGGATTGTACTGTGCTTACTATCAAGCATAGTGCAGTCACTATGTCGTGCTTCAATAAAAAAAAAAAGGAAAACAGACAGACGTGGCAGAGGACTTTGTTTTATAGTATGTAATGATATTAGCCATATATGCGCTAGAAGCGTTGAGACCTTAAGGATTAGTGTGTTCAAAAACCATGTCGATCAACGTAGGTTAGAATCCATGCAAATTAACAAGAATCTTCGATGAAAGATTGCATTGTCATGAATCCAAAGCACGGTTGTAGGGTTTTTTCTAAATCTGCTTGGCTAGTTACCTTAAGTTAAAGATCTGCCATCAAGAACCTATGGTTGTGTTCCAGTAGCCAAAATTGAAAGAAGGTCTCATAGTTTAAGTTCCAATTCCAATTCAATTAGGTTCAATCCTGTAATCTATAGAATAAAAAAACGCTTAGTCACATCGTTTTTCTGAATTAGTTAGTGGAGGGAATAGGACCATGGATCGGTAGTATGTCAAATGTGGTCAAATTACTAGTGTCTTCACCGTCATTGATGCGGTTTTAATATAAGGAGAGATGTGAACTGTATTGTTAGCGATTTGCGAGGGCAAGAATATAAGGGATACAAGCTCAATCGCAGGATTCAAAAGTCTACAATAAATTGAGCTAAGAAAGAGAAGACATACAAACATACTAGACAGATGTGCATCGAATAGCTGGTATCAGTGTTGCTGCGGTGGAGGAACTCTTATTTCATAGTGCCGAATAATTACGGTATAGCACCCGTATACGGGGTCACAAAATATACGTATTTACACGCGCAGCATGACTTTCGGACTTGTTCACGACACAGAGACTTTTTGCATAGCGGTGTGTTATCGACTAATGGCGCGGCGCTCACGTTTATAATAGCGGCGAATACGATAACAATGGTGACGCGGTATATTAAAGAAAGGATGCCTAGGCGTGGGAATGAACAGTAGTTGCCCTCGCGGATTGCGAAAAAACTAACTGCCCATTATATAAGTCCCAGTCAGTGTACATTTACTATCTAGCGAGGTGATCACTATCATTTTGTATATTGTGATGAATCAACATTAATATGGTTTGCTGCTTCAGGTGTCGCCAACTATGGTGCTTCAATAAAAAAATAGTGTTAAGATTTTATTTTCTTAATAAATGTATTTAGGCTTGTACTTGTCAAATAAACCTTATTTTGTTTGTAATCTTTAGATGAAACTTGTAAAATACGTTCTATCTATCATCTGTAAAATCACTGGAGAGCTGAGTAGTGATTTATGAGAACTTTTTTAATATTCTGCGCTCTGCGATGTCCTAACTTTATGATTTATTATTTGGAACAAAATAATATATCTATGAAAAAAAAAATATTAGAGAAGCCTACCGTTGTACTGGCATCAAATGCAACAACCCGAAATACAGTTACTGTAACTAGTTTGTTACGATGTATATAGTGATAGTGATATAGATTGGTTTGGGCAAGCTATATTTAAGGAATTTTGCTCGAAAGGCTTGATACTGGTTACCAAGAGATCTCAGAACGTAAGACTATAGTGTTGCCTAATATCTATATTCCGTAGATACATGGACCGTTCGATACATGCGCATTTAGAACCAGTTTTACGTTAAATGTCTAAAATTTGGAAGATTGGTTGACCTGGTCATGTGGGAAGCATCGAAGTGTTAGTGCAAGCCTATGTAAGGCAAGCGTAAGTAGGGCGATAAACTAACCAGGTAAAGAAGACGTGCTAAAGCGCAACATGGAAAAAATATGACATAAAGCCTTAGCGATGGAAAAACTATAGTATGGAACAGTATTTTATGCAGAGTTCTATCGTTTTATTTATATATATGTCCAGACATATCTACAGATTTAGGGTACAACAATCATTTAAGAGATGATTGTTCACCATTTAAGAGAAGAGTGAGGATCATTTATGAGAAGAGAAGAGCCAGGGGATCATCTTGCAGAAGGAGGCGTAGAAGAGAGTCCACGCAGAGGATCCTCTAAAGCGGCGTTCTGCGCCAACGTAGGGCTAGTGGAAGAAGAAAGCATTTTGCTCATCTCCATATCTCCTTATTAGGCCGTGACCCGGTGGCTTCTGACGCTAGATCTGCCGATGAGGTGGCATGGTGCTTCCAACGTAATCCATGCCGACCCATTAACGCGACGGATTGTGTAAAAAGGTACATAATATTTTTTTAGGAAACAGCGGTTTTGGACACGAAGGACACCAGTGATAGTAGTACCACCGGATCCGATAAGAGAGGTTTAGAAAAACGAAATATGTTTATAAAAAAATCAGTAGATTAACAAAATAAGAATTTTACGTAAGTATAGAAATTATGACTTGGGGAAAGTCCCATGATTTCAGTATGATATTTTCGTTCACTTATAGCTTTGGTTCATTCTCAAGGATTCGAACCTATGTTGATTGATACGGTAACCGAAGATTCTAATCACTAATCCACCATGCTCCAAACTACCATACTGGCACTCTTAAGGATGTGTATACTGGACTGGATAACTAAGACCTTATACATGATAATAATTTATTCAGAGTTCCCATTATAGTTTTTGTATTGAAATCACTTTGTCGCGCTTTAGTAAAAAAATATATAGTTACGATTGTTGTTCTCTATTTTTATATCAGTAGACAAAGGAACAGGCGGGTCACCTGATGTTAAGTGAACACCGCCGTCCGTAGACACTAGCAACACCAGGGTGTGTTTCCAGCCTGTGTTTGGAAGGATTGGGGAAAGAGGAAAATGGTGAGGGGAGAGGAAAGGGGGAGGGAAGGTAGGCCTCTCAAGCACTGTTACTTCACATTGGTTTTCTGTGCGGTGCTCTACTACCTCCATTGTACCTTCATGTAGTATTTTAAATTATTTTTTTTGCAGTCAGTCTTTCTGATTATCACTGCCATAGTTGCGTAGTCAATAATATTACAAGCGTCGTACGATCACTTTAATATTGCATCATGTAAATGAATATTCTAACAAGATGGTGGATCCCTTGTTAGAACCTTCCAGGGAGTTTTGTGGCATCTCAGAATTGCATGCGCCGTGGTATTATTTTCCATTCACTTCACTTATGCACAATAATCTAACTATATTACGTAAAACACCACCAAATTTACAAAATATAGAGTCAAATAACACAAGATTATGAATAAAATATAAAATCTACTACATGACAGACTAAAATCCCGCCAAAAACTCAAAAATCAATTTAATTAAATATAACAAATCACAAATTAATTACACCTTTTTTTAGCGTAATTTCGAAATATATGGATGAAAACAGGATAAGCTAAACAATGTTTTGTTAGATACGACAATAAAAACAATATAACACGATATTGCTTCTAGCGAGGCGAGTGGCCCCACACCCAGGACCTTTCATTACTCTTTCATTTGTCACCAACCGTCGAGGTTTTGTTGACGTTAGGACGTTGACAAATATGTACGTCGCAACTTAATACCTTAACCTTGACGGTTCATAGACTGCATGTTTTGTTTAAATATTTACCTTTAGACTGTTTGATGTTTTCATTAATAAACTGAGGAATTTATTTCTTTGATAATAAATCAATCAGTCAAAGTTGATTCATTCAATTTAGGTTTTGAGAAAGCGCTTATAACTATAATACCACCGGTTTCAAGAACAACTCGGTTAATGAACCGTCCAGAACATCGGTCTTGCTGAACTTTTCATCTAATTCTTTCGTTTTAAATTTCTTAATTCCTTTTAAATCTATATACAGATAGTTAGTAAAATGACAATTAAGAACATCTTCTTTTTCCGTTAGTCAGCTGTTTTTTTTTGTTTAATAGATATTGACAAACTTTAGTGTTATACTAGCTGTTACCCGCGGCTTCGCACGCGTTTTTTGAATATATTAAATAAATTTAAAATTGTTATTAGAAGTATAAATAACAATAATACTCTTTCAAAAATATTTGTAAGTATGACACGCACATCATCTACAGTAACAGGTAACATGACCATTATATATGTGAATACTAATAGTGTATTGAATGAGATTTATCATAAGCCATATAGCTGGAACTTTAAACTACTATCTACGTATCACCCTCAGTGCTCACTTACACTATATAAGAAAGTAATGAAAATATTAAGCTATACATTGTCGAACAATATGTGTTAAATCTTTTATTATATAGATATAATATGTCCATATTGTTGATATATTCGAGTTATTAATATACCTTTCTATAATTTAAATCACATATAAACATATGACTTTCAATTATATTTATTTTTGAAGTCCAGTACAATGTACGTCACATTTGCATGTTTACAGTGAACAACATATTTTTGGTCAATTTCACACATACGAATGCATGGATAACAGTTCATCACAACATAGTGTCAACAAAGTCCTGTTCCACGTCTATATGTATGTTCGCGATAAGATAAAAACGCATCTTCATGCCGTTCTTACCAATATATAAAATGATTCTTGGGCAAGGTTTAGATATAGTTTGTCTTATTATCAGGGCGGGTATCGTCTGCTGAACTCGCTAACTTAAAATAAATCAGCTAATTAGTTAGTTATTTGCCCGTAAAATTCCCGTTCAAATAGGTCTAGCCGTTTCGGAGATTACCCGGAACAAATAAAAAACAGACATATCGATAGAATAAAAAAAAATGTTGATATTTGTAGCATCACATATATCCCTAATATAAAATAAACTCACTTTACTTTTATTGCACGTAATATATCACAAATCAAAAATTGGAAACAAAACTAACGTAGAAATAAAGTTTTTGAGGAGTTTTTGGCGGGATTTTAGTCTGTCATGTAGTGGATTTTATATTTTATTCATAATCTTCTATTACTTGTCTCTATATTGTGTTAAATTGGTGACGTTTTATGTAATTTGGTTTGTTTATTGTGCATAAGTGAAATGACTGAAAAATAATACCACGAAGCATGGATTCTGTGGTATTGGAAATTAAGAAGATAAAAATTTATGAAATATTATATAGAGTATTTAGCTCTTATACCTTTACATTATCTTGGACATAGAAGAAAACTACCTATATTGTCAACTTCAGAATTGGCAGTATGGATTAATTCCTTCGACTATCTTATTGGACGAATATTATTACTACTAAACATTTTGAATAGCAACACGAATAGCAACACAAAATATACTTTAGAAATCTTTCCGGATATAAACGTACCACATATAATTAAAAATTGGAAACAAAAATAACGTAGAATAAACCTTTTGAATAGGAACACAAAATAAACCATGAAAATATTTGAGATAGAATGTTATCGCGTTACCATGGCAACGCATATAATACTGACATTAACACCTGTATTAGTGAAAAACCATAAAGATTTAAGCCCCATACAAACGAAAATAGACCTTATGATGCAAAGGTTAGCAAACAGTTTGGCAGTATAAGGTTTAAAAAAATACTGGATTTATTACAAGATTTGAATAATTATAAATGATGTAATGTGAAATTCCAATTATTATGCCAAATGTATTATTACATTATTATTTAATTTTTAAGAACTATTTTTTGTACTAAACCACAAAATGTCCAACTTAGCTATTGTATTTATACTTTTAGGTTAGAAAAAATATTTTACATTAAATACTGGACTAAATATACATTAAACTACTACAATATGAATATATCAAATTAAATATTGAATAGTTTAGACAAATGAATATGATAACAATAGTTTTCAGCCAATTAACTTTACTATTATTCTTTCCCCTTATTTCATATAAAACTTATTTCAAGAAAATATACAATATTTTATCGATCATAAGAAAAAAAAACGAAATATATTTTAAATTAGATATAATTTTTATGAAAATAATATCAAATACATGATAATATAAAAACCATATATAATCTGAATATAATTAAATATATTATTGTGACCATAGATTTATAGACTCATATGGTACATGTACTAAATGTCTTTGCCGATGGCGGGAAATTTAAAAATTTTTAAAAAAGCGCGCTGGGACCAATCTGTCCCAAAGCTAGTATCCAGGTTAACATGCAGCGGAAGCTTCCAAAATAGCCCGATTTTGAGACATTCTTCTTTAGTGCTCAGCTCCTATTGGTTTTATCGTGATGATATGTAGCTTATAGCCATCCTCGACATATAAGCTATCTAACACTAAAAGAAACTTTCAAATCGGACTGGTAGTTCTTGAGATTAGCGCGTTCAACCAAACAAACAAACAAACAAACAAACTCTTCAGCTTTATAATATTAGTATAGATTTAAATTATAGTGCACCAAAAATGATTTTTTAAAAAGTAAAACTGTTTATACAAATGCCGTGATATTTTAATCGGTAACATTTTGATGTAGAAGAAAGTGGTGGGGTTAAACATTATTTCGGGTAGAGTGTTGAAAACACCGGTTCTTGTATGGTCGCCAAAGTTAAACAATGTCGGGTGCGGTTAATATTTGAATGGGTGACCGCCCTAGACCACCGCGTAGCGTTGGCTACTTCTTGTATTTTTTGATTAAAATAATTCCCTGTATTGCAAAAGTGTTACTTCTATCGTATGTCTTTAGGACGCACCCTATTTTTTCTCTTATTTATATATGTTTCATACCTTACAATTGACAATATTAGAACAATATAGTTAACCAATATCCATATAATATATCAATATATCAACCTTTGAACCCTCTTATTATAGTCGATTTTTGATCTATATATGACCACTAGTTAACGTAAAACCCGACTGCAAATACAATATAATTATTTTTACGCACTTTTTAGTCCAGGATCCTTGGGCTATTTTTGCACTTGATTACTATCAAGCTGAATCTTCGTAAATAACTTCGTTTTGATAAGACGCCCAACAGTTCTGTGCGAAAATTCTCGATTTTATTTAACGAGTCTCAAAAATTTTATTACTAACTGAGGGATTCTTTTTTTAATCTCAAGAGGATTATCTAAATTACTTAAAAAATATTTGTCCTACAAAATGTAAGGTTTGATTAATGAGTCCTCTCCTGTCAACATGTATTGATTACGAAGTCATTAAAAATCATTACTAACCAGCTGATTTTTTTTATTTCGTTACGTTACGTTACGTTATACAAATATATTTGTTACAAATTTTGTATTTCCAATATAAAGTTCAAAGGAAAGCTTCCAGCTGAGTACTAGTGTAAAGACTTCGTTTGACAAACTAGGAACTGATTTACTCAGACGACACGAACGACAAATGTGGGATTACACGTTAAATTTATTGCTTCGGATCTTATTGGTTCGTAAATGTCGTATTTATCGTTTGAAAATAACTATTTGGGTAGTCGTTTGAGCTTCGTAGGTCGAAGGACGTTGAAATTTGGAAAAATCTTGCTAATATATTACTAATTTTATGTACAAATGGGCGTCTCAACTTTTTGATGTGAAACATCTATAGGTGGAGGGCAAGCCTGATTGTTGGCGTGGCGACGCAAAACATGGACATTGCACTATTAACGAAATACTCGAAAACATTTGCAACCTTATCTTTATAAACATAAGATTCAAACCTTTTTTTCGGCCACACATTTTATAAAGAGTAACGCGGCACATGCCGACGATCTAGCGCCCTTTGATAAATGCCGCCAAACACAGCGCGCCTGCGTCTAACTGAATGTTTATAGCTTTTATTAAATAAAAATGAATATTTGTGTAATAAAATAAATAAACAGTCATTATTTTATGGAACAAATCTGTAATGCTTTTTTACCTTTTCATTAGTCCATAGTTGATTCCTGTCGTAATCTGTTGTTTTATGCATATAACTTAAATATACAGAGCAATTTCGATGTTTTGAAAGGCGTCCCGTGACGGCTCAATTTTCATATTGTTTCTATTTTGGAGTAGACTAAAAATATAAAACAATTACTCATTTGCTTTACACAATATATAATTGAGATCAAATTATCTGTTCTTTCTGCACGTTAATTTTTGTAACGGCTGAATTCAATTTGACGTAATTACATCTAAATCGATGACTTTTCACAGTATTGTCAAAGCAACATGGCATTATTATTTTTTATTGTTAACGAGTAATAATAAAATTTTACATGCAAACAAAAGCCTTTTTTTTACATGGGGAAATGCCTTCGGATGCCCATCCTGGCCAGGCAGCTAGGGTGTGGTATGTCCGACTTTCACGGACTAAAACCCCATGATGCCTCCTTACACCTGTTGGCCGGGGAGCAGGACCTGCCTTCGGCACTACCTCTGCTCACTCGGCAGGTGTCGGCCCATAAGGGGCCTCTTCTGCGGCCTAAGGGGTCAAGGTGGAAGAATCCTCAGTGACGAGCGGGTGTTAACCCAAGCCCCCCCCCACAAACTGTGGGAGTCACACGGCACAAGGCGACTCCACCACGGGGGCCTGCTATAGTGCTGGGCGACGGACGTGCCCGCGTCACGTCGCCCGCAGGCCCTTTACAGCGGCCTCAGATTGTCTCCGACCCGTCGCTGCCTTGTTAATACAAATAAAAGCCTGAGTTCAGTGGCGTAACGATAGGGTGGCAGGGCTGGCAAAATGCCACGGGCCCCCGACCCCAGAGGACCCCGGTCCTAGAGGCTGCGAGTTCAAAAATATTTTGTTACATTGTACCTGAGCATTTTATTTCATTTGAAAAGTATATACTTATAAGTTCTGCTTAAAATCCAAAGTGAGATAGCTGAAAACCATAATACAATTGAGTTCGTTGAGAATCTCGAAGTTTATTAAAATTAAACTGAGTAAAGCATGACGATTTTTACTGAAGGGGCCCCATCAAAAGAATTTGCCACGGGCCCCAGATGGTAAAGTTACGCCACTGCCTGAGTTATACAATCTATACTATAATAAAACTGTAACAAGTCGAAATCTGTACATTAAAGATTTTTTGAACTATACTATAATAAAACTGTAACAAGTCGAAATCTGTACATTAAAGATTTTTTGAAAATTTCAGGGTAGACTATGTTATCGATATAGAAGCCAAAAATAATCTTTTTACAATTTTTGTCTGTCTGTCTGTCTGTCTTTCTGTCTGTCTGTCTGTCTGTCCCTATGCACACGCATCACTCTGAAAGTACTGAACCAATCTTGACGAAACTTGACATAGTGATAGCTAATATAACGAGATTACATCAAATGTACTTTTTATCCCATAAAACGCAAAGAGTTCTCCAGGATTTAGGATTAAAGTCTAGAATCTAAGCCCGTATTACTCTGAAAGTACTAAGCCATTTTTAACGAAATTTAACACAGTGATAACTGATATTACAAGGCTACATCCAGGATAGTTTTTGTCCCATAAAACGCAAGGGGTTCTCCAGGATAACGAAAAGTAAAAATTTGTAGTTAACGTAACTAGACTTTTTTGCGACACCTTAGTACAAGAGCCGGCAACGTTGGAAGAACAAGAATTTTAGAGTACCTGATTCTTTAATATATGAATATATATTTTTTTGTATCATAAGAGGCAAACGACAGGTGGGTCACGTGATGTTTAGTGACCACCACCGTCTATAGACACTAGCAACACCAGGGGATATGCAAGTGCGTTTGCAACCTGTATATGGGGGAGGGTAAGGGAAGGGAAAGAAGGAAAGGGCAAGAGAGGTGGGCCTCCGGCACTCTCACTGACCGAACGAAACACTACAATGCAAGCACTGTTATTTGACGTCGGTTTTCTGTAAGTATTCTGGCAGTATTAGCCCGAACGAGCCGACTCATTCATGCTGAAACCAGTAATAGCTTCAGCGTGGCTCTACCACCTACAGAAATTGCCAATATATCAATAGACAGAATTTAGTACACTTGGTGGCGGGTTAGGGTTAACGTTGTATTTTTAATAGGCATTTTGATTTAATTAATTTTGATTTATGATTAATCAATAATAATTTTAGGAACATTTTTTTCAGTAACTTTTAAACGCAATTAAACAGTCACACACATTTTTTATAAACAATCATATATATATATACCCTCTGATATATTTTATAAATAAAAAAAAAAGAATGTGATGTCATGGGACACCAGGTAGGAACGAAGTTCCTTCGGCTAATGTAGAATCGATACTATTTGCAAAAATAAAAAAGATCGTACTCAATTTTATGTAATCGTAATTCAAATTATCAATTAAAATAACAAAATCCTCTTTATATTTGTTTGACAAAATAAAATTACATAGAAATAGAAATAATTACAAAAAAAGAGAAAGAGAAAGGTATTATACACTACTCGCTTGTGTATACGACTGTCACGCCTGCGCACGTCTCATTTAACTGTTTTATTCCATGCACTTTTCGTTACGGTTTTACTATCACATTTTTTTCAGTTTGGTCGCGCAGCAAAATTCCTATCTCCTCCAAGCCTGCCGTAAGGAACTTCGTTACAATAATAAATTTCAAACCAATTTTTTTTTTTCATAGCAAAGAACAAATTTCAATTTATTAAACATTACTGATCACCATATACAACGATAAACGTAAACGTATGACTTGGAATTGACGCCATCTCAAATATATGCGTCGTCGACCATCAGGCTATACAAAACCGAAATACCTTGGGCCGGCGAGGTGAAATATCTCGGTGTCACTTTAGATAAACACTTAAATTTCGATTCACACACAGAAAGAGTGGGAAACAAAGCCGTATGGTCTTGGGTGTTTCTATCATTTGCTTTGTAAAATGTCCCCCAGACATAAACTCACTTAATATAAAACTTGCATCCGTCCGATTATGACGTACAGTTGTTCGGTCTTTGCACATGCGCAAAATCGTATTCAAAAGTTGCAGGTTCTCCAGAACCGAGCCCTACGTAAAATCACCGGTGCCCCATGGTACGTCCGGAATAAGGATCTCCACAGGACCTGGAGATGCCTTCTGTCTGAGCGTATATAAAATCACTTACAAGTAGTTATTTCGAAAAAGCTACGAATCATCCCAGCCCGTTAGTGGTATCCTCCGCGAACGATGAACCCGTACCCAACGCTGCGCAGTATTGAAGACGACCGCGACACATTTTTACCGACCCTCCTGATTCAATCACGTCAGCGAACGATCAATACCAGCCTGTGTATTCAAACAGAGCGTGTTCTCACCTACGCCCGCATAACCGCAGATCACGCCGCCGTGGTCTGGAAGTAAATTTCGCTCCCGCACACCAAATTAGGCCCTCCTCGGCAACGGCTCAAGCCTAGATCTGTTCCCTGGGCGTGGAGCCCTTGAGTATGCTGCTCACGCGATACAGCGACACAAGAGTTCTACCCTTATTTTTCGTTATCCTATCCTATATAGTTTAGAGGGCTTTTCTACACAAAATACATATAGTAGTTGTTGAGGCACGCATGCTTGGTACACATGTATGTTTCAATAACTTATATACGTATAAAAAAAACTTATAAAAAAAAAACAATTTTTTCGCGTGATAACCAATTTGGTGCAAACGAAGTTGCACGGGTCAGCTAGTAGTTATAATAAAAAACACAATCTTCAATATTAATCTATACAAAACACATAGTTCATGTGAAAGAATAACTTAATTTTCACCGAGTCACGGCATGAATAAAAACATGTTTACAACCTACAGGCAAGTCCATTAATTTTGTGACGAAGTTTTTCTTCTGCATTAAAAATTAATTACATATAAGTCAAGCACTTTCTTTCAGGTAAATATGTGAAGTTTTATATATAAACAAAACTACTGAAAATATGACTGACTATTCTATGACTCACCTCTATTTCCCTCTACCCTCGCCCTAACCCCCTCTCCCCTCAACACAGGTGACAATGCACTTGAGACTCTCCTGGTGTTGATAGGGTGTATGGACGGCGGTGATCACTTAAAATCAGGTGAACCGCCTAATCGATTGCCTCCTATGAAATAAAAAAAATGCGGATTTTTTCGTGCATGGTTCTATGCTACTTATTTTTATTTTTTTTTAACAAAGTAGGCGGCAAACTGAAAATAAAAATAATTTTTAACGTGATATTTACTACAATGAAAATATTATTAATAATGTTAATGTAGCCGCCCATAATAAATTAGGGTAAAGCGTTTTAACGTTGACCCTTATATCGAGAACGATAAGTACACATATATGAATTCGCTGATATTTAATTCAACTACAATATTCAACAAGATTAACCTAACTCTGGCAATATAAATTATTATGAGGCAAATAGAGCGATATATTTTTATAGTCTAAAAATTATTATTGTATTACCTGTGCCCAAGTTTCTATACGTATTTTTAGGCAGTACTTATTTTCGCTTCGTAATATTATTTGACTTCAAAAGTATTGTAACATAACTTACCGATTACAAATTTCATTTGCATTTTCTGTTTCTTCAATTTTTAAAAAATCATTATTCCTAATTCTCCTAGCCTATTAATTGATCAATATTACTTATGTGTACAGAATCCCATAAAAATCGTTTAATCCGTTTTAAACTAATAGGCATATAAATAAATGTACAGACAATAATTTTGCAAATGGAAATAAACGATCACTATCTTTTAAAATAGATATTTATCATAAAAAATTAAGAAAAATTTGCTATGCACAGACATAACAACAGATATATTGATAAATTATTATACCATATTGCACTAAATATTTTTTTTACACAATACTGGTAGCTACACAGAAATAGGCTCTCCTATTTCTAGAACGCGATTCTCCTAATCGTGCCACTATGGTGGATATCACAACTGATATATAGGGTTCGCGATATATTCGGGCATAATTGTTGTTTCGAAGCACTCGACAAACCTTTTTATATACAAGAATATTTTTATATTGTCACAAATGTGTTGTCTATTTTTTAGTCTTGTCGAATACACTCACATTTCTACAATATTTGGATAGACTTTCGTCACTTTTATAATAAATTCCTATTTGTTTAGGCACTGTTGTTCAGCAGTTTTATTTGCACTCTGTAAATATTCTCTAAAAGTGTTTCAAACATTCTTAAGTACTTCTACCATATCTTATCTAAATATAAAATATTGTTATCAAATTATTCTTGATAATCTTCCGAAATGACAGTTACAAACTGTATAAAAAACTGAAGACATCTCTGAACCATTTTAGAATTTTGTCCAGGCATCTCAACAAAGTTGTTTCATATAAACAATAGATGAGTTATCAAAGTATGGGGAAAATGTCCAAATTAATATCTTATCCAGCAAGTGTTCTAAGCAAATGACCTGTTTTGTTTTAATAATTACATTTTTTTTAATTAACGAATTCATTGACAAACGGTATTGAAGTACCTGTATAACTAGCAAGCCTCAAAAGTAGTTTTATTTTCACAAAAACCTATACATATAATAGTCTATACTGGGTTGTTTTCCAAAACGGTGGTAACTTTGACGTTAATAAGCGCCTTCTCAGAGCCTAAATTGAATAAATTAATTTTTATTTCAATTCTGAGAAGTGAAAACTTAAAAAATTGAATCTCTGTGTCGTGTTTTAAGTTTTGAAATAAATTATAATCTGAACTATTTAAATTGCATAATTTGTAAATGAACTTCGAGCAATAATTATATAAATTTATGTACAGTTTATTAATCAACCAAACATAGGATGGGCTGTTGTGCTCATTAGAAAATATTAATATACCATGTACACAGGCCGCTACCCTACGCACCGCTAGTCTGGCGTCAGCGCAATATGTTACAAGCATGTTGAGGTCTTTGGTGACGCGAATTCGTAAATTTTTTCCCTGCCAAAGTCGCTCAATGCGTCTAAAGGCGTTTTTGCTTTAAAAACCATTTTCGCAAAGTCGAAATCGTGATCACCAGCTAGTCAAAAATAAAAAGAAAATTGTGCATGAATTTCATAAACATGTTTATTTTTTAATTTGTTTAATCTCATTGACGTCAGCTATGCATAACTAAGTACGATGTTTTTGTATTTTCTAATTAACTTAATAAAGAAGATTGTTTGCGATTCTTAGTAAGATTTCATTATAAACTTTGCAATTAATTAAGCGTTACTTAAAAAGGAACGCAAAATTCTTAAGAGGAATTTGTTATCAAATAAGAAATATCATTTTTTTTATTGTCTGTTATCTATTACAGTTAATACCCATGACTTTGATTGCGTTTGTTGTGTTGCGACCCAACCGCTTGCCCCTATTTTCCATGGCAAAATAAACGTTGCCAAACGTGTAGTGCTTGTAAAAATCGTCGTTTTGTAAAGCTTTATAGCTAGATGCGGCAGCATGAATACCTCATCACCACTTTCGGAAGATTGGATGTGAAATAAAAGTTCTGACTCCGATTATATTGCGTTGTAAACACTTTGGTAGCTGGTTTATGGATCTCCCGTTTATTGACCATATTTAAATTAATTAAAAACTAGAGACATGCAAATAATGACTTTTTTTCTCGAACTGACTACGTTATTGACCTAACAATGTCTAACAGCTTCACCGGACTAATAAATAATGACAGACGGTAAAAATACAAAGGTTGTGGAAGTAATAGATACTAAGAATTAACAATATTAACAATACATATCTGGAAATAAAAAAAAATTGAGCGGTCACGGGACGCCTTTTTTAACGTGGGGAAATCCCTTATGGATACCCACCCTCTCGGGGGAGAGAATGGGTTATGTCCGACTTGCACGGACTAAAACCTCACAGTGTACCGTCCACCTTATGTTAGGGGTGTCCAGGGACCGGTCTGGCTCTCTTCTGAGAAACCGCCCCTGCAGCAGCCTGGCAAGATGATGGTCGCCAGGCTACATCATTATAGGGAGGCAAGTTGGGTACACAGCCAGCCGTTTCCTCTTGTCGGCCGAAGTCACGAGACGCCTGCAAAATGTGAAGCATCGAAATTGCTTTCTATAAGTTATATACATACCTTGTGACAATAGCCGAAATGTATTAAATACACGTAGCATTCATCGGATTCATAATATTTCAAAATATTTCTACAATGTATTCTCATTGGAAAGTTAATATATATATTCAACTAAAGTTAACTTGTATATCAAAACCTAATGTATAAAACATTGTAATGTTTTGTAATATATATTGATTAATATAATTAATTAAGTGGGGCGTCGCGTCCGCTGGAAGTGCTCCCTGGGTGGTGCTCAGTAATAACAAATTTTTGTCCGCTGCATTGTTCCACAAAAATTGAACCTCGCAGCAACAAATAGAGTATTCAATCAATCTACGACAATAAAAAATGGATACTCTATTTAGCCATATGATGAAATGAATTAAATATTAATTATAAGAGAATACAATTACACGATAGTTTAAAAAAAAATGTATATGATACAGTTTTATAAGCGTACCTACCTATGCTAATATTATAAAGAGGTAAAGTTTGTAAGGTTGTAGGGGGTAATCTCAGGAACTACTGGTCACATTTGATAAGTTCTTTCAGCTAATTTAAAGAGAAAAGCTATAAAGCTGTAATATATTTCATCTCCAATCAGCACCAACGGAGAATGTTTCAAAATCGTTTTTTTTCCTTTTGAGAGCTTCCGTTGCGTGCTAGTTAGCCCGAAGTTACAATTCCACACGACGGAAGTTAAGGGAAGAAACTTTGATATAAAGGAAATGAAAAAGAGATGTTTTATGTTTATGCCATACTTAATTACCTAAGTTGCAGTTCAAGAATACTCAACAGAAGTCATTCTTTGATTTGTATAAGCGTTGTAATTCTATGTAGAAATTTTTAAATCTCTTTGCTTGGGCAGAATAGATACTGACTACAATATAATTTGAGTTTGCAATATTTTTCAACTAAAGAGTAAAAAAATGGAAATGTAGTCTTCGTATTAACATTGAAAAACATGATACAATTACTTTAATAAATATTTAATTTCTTTTGTTATAATGTTCACATGTGACCAATTTTCTCACATCAATTATTTTAAAAATTACGTATCTTCATAATTTATTTAAAAATTATCTTGATTTATGACATGGAAATTGACCTTGTAACTATAATTTACAATAATATTCACCAAAGAGTTTTTGAAGGGAAACCTTTTAGGACTCTGAGGACTTTGACTTTGATTCTGACCCATTTTTGTGTGACGAAAAATGGTGGGAATAAAGTCTGTGTCGGGTAGAATGGGAACAGTGTCTCGCTTGTCATCGGGATTTGGCGATCAGTGAGACAAACACGCTTCTTGTTTTCTTTTTGAAAGTTTCATTTCTAACACGTCTGAACAACACACAATTTATTTTTTAATTAATTACAAATTGTTGTTATAAGATAAATTACAATGATACTCTTTATAAAAGTCATCTGTAATTATAATATTACGTTCCTGTTACTTCTAATATAAAGTTTTATTGAAATAATATTTAATTTACATTTCGACATAAGACCATCGAACTCTTTTTTATGCCGTTTTAAAATATATTACATACAAATAAATCAATTCTTGATAATCTCATAAGGATTAACTAGTGTCAGCAATGTAGGTGCAAGAAAATGTTTTTACGACTTGATTAAAATAGAGCGATTTTTCTCTTACATTTGATTAATTGCTGACATAAAATTTCATAAATATAATATACATATGCATATACACTATATCCTTTAAATGAAAATTAAAACTGTATCAAAATTGGTTACGTAGTTTAGAAAAACAATAAGAAGATATAGACAGGCGCGAAAAGCGACTGTTTGTCACATAATTCAGAATAAAATGTTTGTTGCACCACATACATCGTTGTCTTCGTTTTATTTTCATAAACCCAGTAAAACCTGACATACAATCCACTGTCCATATATTTTCTCTTTCTCTTCTTTCTCTTTCTCTTCACATTCTCTTTTAGCAGATGAAGCTATATTGGCTCGATGACTAGCGTGTTTGACACCATGTCGTTCGACGTAGATTCGAATTCTTGCCAATGAGCTGGTACTTTGCTACTAGTGAAGAAAGAAAAATGACGAAATTTGTGGTATCGCTTTTGCTAAACCATTACAGCTGGCTAGCGTAAAGGTGAAAATGTGTCGTCAAGTACATATAGCTGTATTCTGGTACTTGTAGTTGAGAGCAAATCTTCCTATACGTTAGTGTGCTTAACATATTGGACCACAAACGGTACAAGGTTTCTATAAACTATAAAAAAATTATTGATATAATTCTAAGTTATAAATGTAATAAAAATATAGAATAAAAGAAAATTTTCATCGACAGTAATGTTGCTGCATGTATATTGGTGTCGAGGAAACATATTCGGGAATTTCAACGGAAAACTAACCGCACTTGTGGTCATACCGGACTCGCTCAGCTCATGTCTAACTGATTGCACTTCGTTTGCAACTAGTAAAGCTCACCGCAAAATTTTGCTCACTAGGAAACTAGTCTGGTGATCTGTTTTATCTCGTTGATTTTTTTTTTAATTATTTACAGGTTTTTTCTATGTAACTTATATTTTATACTAGAAGGTTTCAAGTTAAATAAAGTATATTAAATTTGCAAAGAAATTGTCTACATTATTATCTAGTTATATCTACATATTTACTTTATTTATGAAATTGTATAATAGACATATTATTATATTGCCTTATGCTATACGAAAAAGTATATACGTATGAAATATTATGAGAAATAATAGTTGCTATATCGTGTGGTGTTCACACTAAAATTGAATTTTATTTAGAAAAGAAATGAATCCAAACAAAGATACATAAACACTTACGTAATTTTTGTATTGATTATTACGAAAGTAATATAATTGATAGTATAGTATTTACATATATATTTCTAAATAACCTACTGGACCTACTTCACAAGGAATTAAACCTTTTCAATTGATACTGACTTCTGATTTTCTTCATTAATTTTCACATTTTGGCTTTAGTTTTTGGCTTCCACGTTTGGTCTAGTTATGAAAAAATGTCAATCTAAAATATAATATAGTTAGAAGCATCAATGTGCCCTTTATACATTTTATACTTTCATACTTTGTTATTTAGCCACTATATTAGCTGATGTTAATTGACAAGAAAAACGATGCAAAATATAATGATAAAGTGGGATTGGTAGATGGAAGACCATTTTGTAAAATAGTTGTATTTTTATATTTTGTTATATATGTATACAAGACCTTGAATTGATTACACGTGTGTTTTCTTTTGGGGTTTAATTTAAAATAGCTTGGCCCTGATATTCTATAAATATCTCAAGAAGACTTTTGAAGGAGGCACATCGGTACTAGAGACTAAGGGCGGTCTATCCTCCCCTCTTTAGTTCACGTCTTTCATTATAAATTTCAGAGCCAATCATTCTAGTGATCCATAACCATTTCAATGAAAATTAAAGTAACAAAAGTTACAAATGGGATATACGATTTTTCCATTCAAATTCACTCGTAGGAATCTATTCATATAAAATGTCGACTCACAGCAATTATAGATGTTTAAGAGCTGGTGGGATCGTGTAAATAGTCCTCGCCAGGATATGCAGTAAAAAATAGAGAGCGTAAGAGCGGTCGGTGGCCTTGCCGATAAATAAATAAAATAACAAGAATCTCAAATAGAAGCGTGGACTAACCTGCAACTCAGCACCTCGTACGGGGCAGCGGCTTCCCAGGCGAAATGTGTGGTGTATGTGGATTGGTTTCAAGCTATGAGCGGGTGAAGCGGTGCCGATTATGCGATATAATTTTGAAGATATTCACAGAAACAAAAACTCAAAGCGTAAAGCATAATGCTTTCATTAACGGCGGTGTCAAGAGAACTGTGTATAAGAAACAAATCGGTACGGTGCGTCTAATTTGAAAATTGTTCCTTTTTTCTTCTCGATACAATTTTTCTTCTGTTTGTCATACTGACATACAAGAAGTTTCGGATTTAAAGCGTCTGCGTGCTTCATACTTGATCAATGGGATCCAGACCAGAAACGCATCTCATTATCTGGAGCGCAGCCATTAAATGTATTTATAAGGGGCCAACCAGATGTAATAGTAGATTATTTAGATATATGCAATTAAATTGCAATAAAACAATATAGTTTCGATCATAGGACATAATTTATTAATAACATTATAAATAATAATGGGTTCACATCTTTTGATAAGCATGTTTTGTTAAGTAAAACAACAAATATTTGTAGTAGAAACGTAATGTATTGTATGTAGTTACAACACAAGTTCAAAATTACCTCACAGATATCATTATATAGATTACATAATACCAGAATTACTTCACGACATAAATGACATAAATGGTTATGTTCGTAGTACAATTTCATATAGAAATTAACATAACTGTTTATGATCTTCTTTTATTAAATCTGCACATCTTTCCGCGATCATTATAGTAGGAGCATTCGTATTACCGCTAGTTATTGTAGGCATTACACTAGCGTCGATTACACGGAGTTTTTTAACTTTATATACTTTTAAGCGACTATTCACAACTGCATATTTAGAACTCGAACCCATTTTAGAGGTACCTACTGGGTGATATATAGTTGTTGCTAAATTTAAGCAGACGCATGCCCAATATTCTCTACTATTTAAAATTAATTTATCGCACGCGGGCAATTTCATTCTACCTACATAAGCATCTATAGATCGGAAATAGCTAGTATAGAGAATTTTCAAAAAAATAAGAATACCTTCGACTACAGAATCTAAATCACGTCGGTCTTTAAAATAATTAGGGTAAATAATAGGATGAGTATATGGATCATTCGATTTTAAAATAATAGAGCCACGAGATTTTGGATGAAGTAAACAAAACCTAAAATAGAATAATGTGTGATTGGAATTTTCAGCGACAAGACTATCGATTACGGATTTTTCATATCCAAAAGCTAGTGTAAATCGTTTTCTTAGGTCTTTAGTGTTATTTGGGTATACTGAGAGAAAAACTTGAAAATCAGGATATGTGGCCGTTTTGTTTAGGGAATAAAATGCTATCAAATCGGTCAGTACATTATTTGCCAAAGTTCCAGTTCGATTAAATAGATACAGAAAGGCGTTAAAGATTTCAGTTCTCTTATCCATTTGTATTGGCACATTAACAAAAATAGGTATAGGTACAACAAGATGGTCTTGTAAATTTTCACCCACCATTGGTAAATCAACTTTGCAAGTAATATTTTTAGCCTCTAAATGGTTTTTAGGGCCAATACCCGAAAGCATAAGTAACTGTGGAGTATTTACTGCTCCACAACTTATAATAACTTCAGACCGAGCGTAAAATTTTACAGTCTTCTTTTTCCATTCGACTTTAACTCCATATGCAGCTTTAGTAGAACTTTTGATCAATATTTTTGTAACAAAAGCGTTTTTTATAATTTTTAAATTTTTCCTATGTGTTATTGGTATTAAATAAGCTTTTGCGGTACTTTCTCTAACTCCGTTACTTGCTGTTGCTCTTGTCAAACCAGCGCCTAAAACATTGGCTACATTTAAATCCAATTCTTCTTTAAATCCTATTTCTACGTAGGATTCCAGTACTTTTTTTGTTTCAGCTCTATAAGTTAAATTAAACGTAGTTAAATGTAATGGTCCACGATTTCCGTAAGTATTCCTTATTTTACGATACTTAGCAATATTTAAATCTTGAAGATTTTCAGCTTTTTTGAAATACTCATATACAACATCGGGATGCCAGTCCTTATTACCAGCATCATGCCATTCTTGGAAATCATGACAATTTCCTCTTACATAAAGTGCACCATTAATACTGCTGGAGCCACCGAGCAATTTCCCTCTCGGCCATGTTACAGATCTGTTTACAAAACCTCGTGATGTGTTTCCATAACTAACTGTATGATACCACCAATCATCTTTAGTTCTTCTTATAGATGTGCTTAAAGAATACATCTGTAAGTCAAATAAATTTTATAAATGTACATATAAATTGAATAAGTTTTATAAGGTAAGAATACCTCAAAATTTTTATTTACAATTAGACCTAAATAACATATGTTTAGCTGACTTTATCTGAATTAACTATAGTGTATCATGTAAAGTTAATCCACTTATAATATAAAATGATATATTTATTTAAAAAATGAACATAGATATACTTTAAAATTATATTACATACAACACTTTCAATTGGTGGATCATCACCAGCTTCTATCAGCAAGATTTTCCATTTATTATTTTCACTAAGCCTATTAGCTATAACACATCCAGCTGATCCTGCTCCTACAATTAGGAAGTCAAAACATTCTCCATCTGCAATTCATTAAAAGTAATTAATAAATATAGATCATACCGTGTGTATTGGTATTCCATTCTGAAGATACGCTCCAGACAGGTAAATCAGCTCATATGCCAATGCTATGACCAATAATAAGCTATAACACTCAGAACTAGTTATTGGATTTAGTTGTTTAATTTATATCAGTATAAATGTTAAAAAATTTTGGTTATTTAAACATTACCTGTAACATAAGCTTCAGGAGGCCAGTTTTCCGCAATCAAACATTGTGAGGCAGCGAAGAAGTTTAGGGCAGATGTAAATATTGCAGATGCAGTGCCAAGTGATGGAGAAAGGCACGTATCATTCGCGTAACTGAATTCAAAGTATTTCCTTATTAATTTATCTAATTTTTAGATTATGTTTGGACGTATTAATCCGATTCTCGGAATATGTTTTCAGGTAGAGTTCTTCTAGAGTGACTTGGCTAATTTGTCGTTTTAAATTGTAATTTAATTCCAAAAATTAATTTATATTTGTATATATTTTATGTAAGTAGCTATCTACAAAAAGCGCTACGACGATGATCAGCGTTTAATAAATTTTATATCTATTTCGGTACAATAAATTAAATAAAAACGATCCAGTTTTACTTTACGTCTTAAGATTTTAGGTAAAAACTACATATTTACATAATGCACACTTACCACGACATGATGTACAATGAACTGATATCCTAATTCAAGCCGTTAAGTATATATTTTACTCACCTAGACACATAAATAATTAGTTTAATTTGAATTGTTAATCTATCACTATAAAAAGGTGGCAATAAATTGCAGACTGAAATCACTCTATTTTGAAATAACAGCTTACACAATCAATACATACAAGAAGAATGTAAATCTACGCTGTCTGTACTTTTTTAAATTACGTGAAAAAAAAATTGCAGGTGTCTAAGAATAAGTAATGAAATACATTTCTATTTTTTTTTTTTAATATTTTTTTATATCATAGGATGCAAACGAACAGGTGGGTCACCTGATGTTAAGTGATCACCACCGTCCATAGACACCTGCAACACCAGGAGAGTTGCAGGCGCGTTATTAGCCTGTGATGGGGGGGAGGGTGTGAGGAAGGGAAAAGGACTTGGAAAGGTGAGGAGTGGTGGGCCTCCGGCGCCCTCACTGAGCGAACGAAACGCATCAATGAAAACAAACATAGTATTACCTCGGACGATCCTAGTAATAGCGTGGCTCTACCACCTAAAAAATTTATGTCTGTCTGTCTGTTTGTGTGAACACGCATTACTGCTAAAGTATTTGCTTCACAACAAAACCTCCAACACAACCAGAAGGAAATCTTACTCTTAGATTAATTAGAATCGGTTCACTCTATCAAAAGTTATTGTAATTTTAATGGCGACGCGGCGTAAGTACCACAGAAAAGTAGATAAGTAAATGTAGTTACTATATTGAGATTTTTTTTTATTGTAGCACGGCAAAGTGACTGCACTATGCCTGATGGTAAGCACAGTACAATCCAAAAATAATAGCGACCACCGATTGACACACTGTCCATCGCCGGTCGCCACTATCATGCCGGCCTGTAATAAGCTGGATATGCACAGGCTGATCCCAAAACGCGACCCGTAGAAGCGAATCACTATTACGGGCTTTTTCGCCATATACATGGTGGTTGCGACCCAGTCGGGCTGTAAAACCCTACCTCCCCGCTTGTGCCATTGCCTCTTTCGTTATTCAGCAGGGATACTTTCGTATTAAATTTTTGCATTTAATACGAAAGAACACAAACCTTTTTAAAGCAAGTATTCATTACGTATTTAACTTTTTTGTAATAACACCGTATATATATAATTAGCCTCAGCCCGCGACTTCGTTCGCGTGGAATAGAAACACTAACGCTAACACGCAGCAGTTCTCAAAAAGAAAAAAACATCCCAACTTTGAAACATATGTATCTGTGCTCCGCTCTTATTGGTCTTAGCGTGATGATATATAGCCTAAAATCATTCTCGATCAATGAGCTATATAAGGCTGAAAGAATATTTCAAATCGGACTTATAGTTCCTGAGATTACTCCCTACAACGTCACAATGTCACAACCTCACAAACTTTACTTCTTTATAATATTAGTATAGATAGTATAGATAATAATCTACTGAAATTGTTTGATTAATGTAAGAAGTAGCATAGATTATTTTTATTTTTTATCAATTTAGATCGAAATTATCAATTTTTTAAATTAATAATTAAAAATTATTTGAAGGTATTGCATTTATTATCTGTTTCTTTCTTATATTTATTTCAACTCTAAACAATTATTTGTTAGAAATAGAATATGGAAGATAAATTAAGTTAATCAGCTCTTGAGTAAGAAGCACGCTAATATACGGCAGCATCTACTATACATATAGAAAAGAATATAGTACCACAATTGAACATTCAGTTGAGTTTATTTGACAACTTATAAAAATAATGTTAAGAATTATTAACTACATTTTGGTTCATTATAAAGAGGTAAAGTTTGTGAGTTTGTGACGTTGTGATGTTGTGACGTTGCAGGGGGTAATCTCAGGAACTACTGGTCCGATTAGAATAATTCTTTGAGTGTTATATAGCTCATTCATCAAGAATGGTTATAGGTTATATATCATCACGCTAAGACCAACAGGAGCGGAATACAGATGAAAAATGTTTCAAAATCGGGATGTTTTTTTCCTTTTGAGAACTGCTGCGTGTTAGTGTTAGGGTTAGTGTATCTATTCCACGCGAACGAAGTCGCGGGCAGAGGCTAGTAGTTAATTTGGCAGAAATAGAACAGTAAATCTGTAAGATTTGATAACGTAATCCAACTGTATTTCATAATATATTTCGTCTTATCGCTCTGTTACTTGTTTATTGACATTTTTCAGCTTTGTATAATTAATTCTCAATTTTTATTAGATATTTATTTGTAATAGGAATAGCTTAGTAGTAAAAAATGGTTACGATGTCGTTCGTCGAATTTATAAGACGCCTAACTTTTTGTTACGGAAAGAATCATAGAATGACGGAAGAAAATTTGTTATAGCTTCCTTGTTTAGTTGCCATCATTAGTATATAAATATGTAGTAAACCGGCAATAGATATATTTGGATGCAGGGGATAAGATTTTTTTTAAATCGTCAATAATTAATCCATACTAATATTATAAAGAGGGAAAGTTTGTGAGTTTGTGACGTTGTGACGTTGTAGGGGGTAATCTAAGGAATTACTGGTCCAATTTGAAAAATTCTTTTAATGTTATATAGCTCATTAATCGAGGATGTTTATTGGCTATATATAATCACGATGACACCAATAGGAGCGGAGCACCAATTAAGAATGTTTATAAATCGGTGTTTCTATTCCACGCGAACGAAGTTGCGGGCAGAGGCTTGTAGTAAAATATTTAAAAGAATAAAGTCGCATCAAGTGTTTTTATTTCTTTCCGTTATTGTTATAGAATGTCTAATAGAGATCGTTTATTGACAACTATAAAACAGTTTTAATGACATTCTGCAATTGTTTTACTAATGCAAATAATTGACACAAAGTAGTTACTAGGTGGTAGAGCCCCGCTGAAGCTATTTTTGGTTTCAGCATGAATGGGTCGGCTCCTCCAGGGTAGTACCACCCCTCTCACAGATAACCGACGTGAAATAACAGTGCTTGCATTGTTGTGTTTCGTTCGGTCAGTGAGAGAGCCGGAGGCCCACGTCCCTTCCTCTTTCCTACTTTCCTTTTCCTTCCCCTCCCCCTTCTCCCATATACAGGCTGGCAACGTACTTGCGACGTCCCTGATGTACCATACAAAACTTCTGATATCTGCGATACAGTTAGTAACCAGTGCAGATAAATTACTGTAAATGACGTGTACATTGACTTAAAACATTAAATTATATAAGGTCTTTATCTATGAAATTGCCGTTTTTTATGAAAAATTTAAACGAAATTTTTTCATGTATTTTTTATTTGTATTAATCGAAGTAATCACCCATGCAATCAATTTATCTTTGCCAACATAGTGGCAGTTTATTGATGCCCTTCTTAAAGAAATCAACTGGACGGGAGGCAACAAATTCTTCAAAGACATTTTGTACTGCCTCTCGGGTATTGATTTTTTTCTCGCCAAGGAGTTATCCAAATTCTGGAAAAAATAGTAGTCTGTAGGCGCAAGGTCTGGTGAGTAGGGCGGATGACGGAGAACTTCCAACCCCTGTTCTTGCAACTTGGAGACCGTCTGCTATGCAGTATGAGGCCACGCGTTGTCGTGCAGGAGCAGCGGAGACGAGCAATTGACCAATGCTGGTTGAAGATGTGCCAGCTTCTCCATCATTGTCTTCAGTTCTTCACAGTACACATCTGCAGCAATGCTCACCCCGTTTGGTAAGAAGCTGTGTTGAATCATACCGGCGCTAGACCACCAAACAGTGATCATAACTTTTCTAGGGGTAAGTTTTCGTTTAGGGCATTGTTTAGGTGCTGAACCAGAATTCAACCAACTTGCTGAGCACTTGTGGTTATCAAACAGGATCCATTTTTCATCGCAGGTAACAATGCGGTTCAAAATTCCTTCATTTGTGTGTCTGTTGAGCAGTGTAAGGCACGTCTCGACGCGTACTTCGCGCTAGCGATCATTGAGTTCGTGGGGCACCCGTTTGTCAAGCTTTTTTACCTTACCAATTTGACGCAAATGGACCAATATTGTTTTGACGCTAACGTCGTAAGTTGCTGCTAATTCAGTCGTAGATTATGTATCATCAGCTTCCAGAATCGCCTTTAATTCGTCATTGTCGACCAAAGTCTTCGGACGACCGCGAAGTTCATTTTTCAGGACGAAATTCCCAGAACGGAAGCGAGCAAACCAATAACAGGTGGTGCGTTGGTTTGTAGTGATAACTCCGTAAACGTAGTTGATGTTGCGTGTCGCTTGTGCCGCGTTGCTGCCACGACGGTACTCATATTCCATAATTACTCGAATTTTTAACGTATCCATGATGACAAAAAATATTGAAATGCGATGAAAATGTAACACTAATCAATAAATTCCGTATTTTCCGTATAATATTTAAAACATTTTCTTTAATTTATACAGTCTTCTAACAACTAAAAAGAACAAAAAGTAATCATCTAAATAGGTATAGCCGTTTTCAAGTAGTGTGCGGTTTTAGGTCAGTCACTTACAGTATTCTAAGAGATGATAGTTCACGGTTACATTTAACATATAAAGTAATAATATCAAATAAAAATACTGATAAACAACAAAGAGAACCCAAGTTAAAGTTTATTCCAAGACCTTCGAAAATATAAAGACAAACGTAATAAACCTAAGTGCAATATCCGGTGCCGATAGCTGAGGGGCGACCCGGAGTTAATAACCTTCGATAATGAAAGGCAAACCCTTTTATTTTATCCATACTATTCCTACGTTCACTTTCAAATGAAAGTGAAGATACCAGATTGTAAATTAAAATATGTTTTAACATAGATGCGTAGACGATAGCGTATAATTTTGTATTTCCTAGACAATTAGGTCAAATAATATCAAACACCAATTTCTTTAATTGATTTAGAACGAGAATCGAGTGCAGAGTATTCTTCATAAATATTGCTACTGTTTAAACTTTCGTCTGTATAAGTCTTCTATCCATATTATGTGACTGAACTCCTAAACAGCTGGACAGATTCCGATGTTTCTTTTTTGCCTGTGTTCAGGTGGATTCAAAAATGGTTTCGATTCACAATAAGATCTGATAGGTAGCGCTGTGGTTGACTTTTAGGATATTTTTATTATCAAGGCAGGTCTGTGGGTCCGCTAGTTTAGTTTCTTTTTTCGTTCTGACTTCGCTGTTGACCTAGCGAGGTCTTAACAGCTTCACTGGACTACAATTCGCAAGTTTATACACACATCAAAAAAGTCTAAGCAACATGCGTGATATTACAAATTTTACCACTTATATTAATTAATTTCTAAGTATTTACTCAAACAAAGTAAACTTTTTTGTTATTGATGACATGCTGGCTGGTTGTAAAAAAAAATTATTATGTTTTGTTTTTTCATAAAATTCAAATGACTGCGAATTTGTTTGAATTTAAGTGCGTTTTAATTGCTACGTTTAGTCTTGATTTTATAATTTTACCAACCATTTAAATAAAGTTAGCGACAATATTGAATTGTTAGATATTCTTTACGTCATGAAGCGACGTCATTTGATGGCAGATGAAATGCAAAGAGCTGTAGGGATGTTGCAAGCGGGAAGTAATCAATCTCAGGTATCTCGACATTTTGGCATTCATAGAAGTGTTATTTGTCATCTTTGGCAGCGCTACAATAATACAGGAGAACCCGCTGAACAGCATCCAGGCCGTAAAACGAGTACAACCACTCGGCAAGACCGGTATATACAACTGACTGCAAGACGCCAGCCGATGTTAACCGCCCGAGAAATAAGTTTGAGGCTACAAATTTCAAGTGGTGTTGATGTAAGTCCTCAAACTATGCAAAATCGACTGCATGAGTACGGCCTACGAGCTCGACGCCCAATCAGGTGCCCACCGATACGTCACGAGAATCGCGCTCGTCGATATGAATGGTGTAGAGAACGCATAACATGGACCCAGGAACAATGGGATAAAATTATGTTTTCTGATGAGTCACGATTCGGGTTTAAGCCTGATACAAGAAGGTTGCGAGTGTATCGTCGGCCCGGAAATACTGAAATGCTCAGGTGCGTTCAGGAAGTTCATCCATACAGCGACTCAACAGTTATGTTATGGGCGGGCATTATGAAGAACAGGCGAACTGAGCTCGTTTTTGTAAATGGAAACATGAATGCTGAAAATTACATTGAGGATATTCTCAGACCTTATGTCTACCCATTTGCACAAACCTTTGGCTCCGATTTTAGATTAATGCATGACAATGTGCGTTCACATACAGCTCGGCGAACCAGTGAATACTTTGCAACGGAGAACATCCGGGTATTGCCCTGGCCTGCACAATCGCCAGATCTCAACCCCATCGAGCATGCATGGGACATGCTCCAGAGACGTGTTTTGAAGGACTTGGACGGAGCGAAAACAACCCAACAGCTGAAGGATTTGCTACAATTCCATTGGGAGCGAATACCGCAAGATGACATAAACAGTCTCATTAATTCAATGAATAATCGTTGCCGACAAGTTCTGAATAGCAGAGGAGACCATACTTTGTATTAAACTGTTCTATTCTTGCACAATAAATACATTTTCTTTAGAAATTTTATTTTGTAAAAAAAAGTTTAGTTTCTTATGTATCTTAGTTTCTACAGTATATTCTAATATTGTTCATTCCTGTTATTAAAATAAATTATAAAGACAACAGCTGTTATTTTTACATCATAGAACCCTAAAGATATTATTTTAAAAATAAAATACAACGTTATAATGTGAAGAACTATCCTAAAATTTAAATTAGTACATTTTGCTTAGACTTTTTTGATGACTGTATATAAAACCCTTAATAAGATATGAAAGTGGAAGTAGTAGAGAAAGAAAACATGAATATGAAATGTAAATTATTATTTTATTAACCCATATGCTAACAACAATATTAATGTAATATAACAATAATTAATATAAACCAAACAATTATAATAAAAAGTAAATTATAAAAAACAAATACAATTATAAAACACAAACACGATTGGACAACTATCAAAACCTTTTAATCATTTTAACAAATGATCCATTCAGTTGAGTATTGGTGAATGAATAATCTTCTTTTACCATATATATGACTCCTGCAATTAAAGCTAGTCTAACGATATTTCATACATTATCCTTCTTCGGCTCAGTGCCTTAAGCGCTCGCCTTAGTATTCCGGTGAAGCTGTTAAGATCTTGCTAGAACAATAGCGTAGTCAGTTCGAAAAAACAACATTGCCCTTCTTTTACGCAATGAATATTAAGTTCAAAATGATAATTGACCATTAATTACAACAAAAAATATTAACACATAAATTACTTATCTTTTTAATTCGTATTAGAAGTTTTAGAAGAAATTATTAATTTTTACCAAACATGGAATGCTGATATGATTGTATGATTCAATTAATTTAATGATGAAAATGATTATACATATATATATTTAAGTTTTTAGTAAATATAAGGGTAATGTTACAATTTTAAATGTTCATCATATTTAGAAATGTATCTTACTATTTTTTTTTTTGAACTGACTAGCTATTGACCTCGGCTTGGGCTGTTGCCTAATACATGCAATTCACGACCTATCTAAGCTAAGCTAACTGTTCATTCTTATATGAGTTATTGTATAAATAACTACCGTCCAGTTGACTTACTTCCATCTTTATATAAATTATTTTCATCGATCCTTTGCAAAAGGATCGGTGTCATTTTAGAGAAGCACCTACCAATATAACAAGCGGACTTTAGGAAAGGATACTCTACAATAGACCATATACATTCGATAGAACCAATGAAGCGTCAGATAGAGACCGCTGGAATAGTTTGGAGGAGGCCTTCACCCTCTCGTGAGGGGTTCACGCTAAATTTAATTTCGAAAATAAGTTTATACTTTTCTTTGTATATACTTTGTTTTTATATTTTTTTGGTCGCCTTTTATGGCTTTTTTATTTTTATTTATTTATTTTTTATGATTTCTTGAAACATATATGTGTACCAAGCATACATACCTTAACAACTCTTATATATTTCGTATCGGATAATTTTGTAAACTGTTTTAGTTTGATAAGGAAAAAAATAAAACCCTCCCACTTTCATATGTAAGCGTGTATGCGTGCATGTGTAATGTTGTCGCAGTGATGTAAGTTTTTGTATCATTGTATCGCGCGAGCAGTGCTCTTAAGGGCTCCATGCTGAGAGAACGGACCTAGGCTTGAGACACTGCCGAGTGGGGCCTAATCTGGTAAATCTTACTATTATAATACAGGTTATCAGTGTAATACAATCTACAGAATGAAAAGCTCTCATGTCCATACTAGCAGCTGATTATTTTTCACATCTGACAGGATGTTTGGCTTTTACAATCTGTCTGGCTGATGAAATATAGTTTTGTAATAGCAATCTGGATAATATACTTGAAATTCAAGCATTTAATAATAAGTAAAGTTTATTCATTTTTCTATCTGTTTTAAAGAGTCTGGCAGAAGTTGTGGCCTTCGAAAAGTATCTGGCGATAGTGAATATTACTTTGGAATTATATTATACAAAACGTATGTAAAAAACAGCTGTTTAAATTTAAATAAAATAACTTTTATTTTTAGTCACCTTTCTCACCTGGTGTCTATACATTAGCCCCAGATTCAAACTCTGTGAGTATGCAAGCATTCTAAGTACATGAAAGACTCAAACTCTGTGAGTATACAAGCATTCTATGTACATGAAAGACTCAAACTCTGTGTGTGTGCAAGCGTTCTAAGTACGTGAACGACTCAAACTCTGTGAGTGCGCAAGCGTTCTAAGTACAAAAAACAGTCTACTCAAAACTTAAGGTTTCATATATCTAAAAATAAGTTGAGTGTGGCAGCTCTAGGATCATAATCTATAACATTAAATTGTAATTTTTTTCTTGAAATTATACATTTCTAATTATATCTGTTGTCTTCTTTTATTATATCCGAACCCCTTTCCGCGATCATGTAAGTAGGCGCATTTGTATTACTACTAACTATGTATGGCATTACACTAGCATCTATTACACGGAGTCCACGTATATTGTGGACCCTTAAACGACTATCTACCACAGAAGTTCTTGGATCGGTACCCATTTTTGCTGTACCAACAGGATGGTATACTGTTGTCACAAAATTTATACATACACATTTCCAATATTCATCACTATCTAGCGTAAATTTATCACAGGCTGGCCAATTCATATTATCTAAGAAAGCACCAATGGATTTAAAATATCTTGTGTTGATAATTTTGCTTATAACTTTCATCCCTTTTACAGCTAAATCTAAATCTCTGTCGTCTTCAAAGTAATTTGCATTAATTATGGGGTAGTCTTTTGGATTATTAGAACTTAAATAAATATTACCTCTTGAATATGGATGTAGTAAATGTAGTGTAAAATCGAAAAGTGTATACCTTTTATTCTGTTCCGCAATATAGCTGGTTACTTGTTCTTTATAATTAAAAGATTTTGAGAAAATATCTTTAGTTACAGATGAGTTTTTCCAAAACATTGTTAAGTGAAGCTGAATATCTGGGACACAAGTATTATTTTGTACAGAATAAAATGCAGTGATGTCCGAAAAACTGCCATGTGCCAAATATCCGGTGCGATTATATAAATACTTAATTGCGTCAAAATGCTCGTCAATCTTATTATACATGTCTGGATAATTAGCATAAATTGTTATTGGTATCATACAATGGTCCTGTAAATTTCTACCTACCATGGGTAAATCTACTTTGCATTGTATGTTTTTCGATATAAGGTGACTTTCTGGCCCTACTCCCGAGAGCATTAACAACTGTGGGGTATTTATACTGCCTGCACTGAGAATAACTTCAAGTTTAGCAAAAAACTTCATTTTTTTGCCATTGTGTTCAACTTCAACGCCATATGCTTTTCGTGTATAATCGCTTATAAGTATTTGAATCACAAGAGTATTCTTTAATATCTTCAGGTTTGTACGTCGTTGTATAGGATTTAAATATGCTTTTGCCGAACTAGCTCTCACGCCATTAAAAGCAGTTACTGGATAAATTCCAGCTCCAAACATGTTGGCTGCATTTAAATCAGATACTATTTCAATACCTAGCTCTGCCCAAGACTTTAAAACATTTTCAGTTAGTTCTCGATAGGTACTGTTAGATACATTTATGACAAGTGGACCTTTTTGTCCATAAATTTTATTTATAACAGGATCTCTAGAAAGTTTAGTATTTTGATAGTTTTCAAGTTTTTTGAAATATTTGCTCACGATATCCGGGTGCCATTCAGTAAGACCCTCGTCGTACCATCTTTTGTAATCATTACGATTTCCTCTCAAATAGACCATTCCGTTAATACTGCTGCTGCCTCCAAGCATTTTACCACGATTCCAGTTAACAAAGCCATTGTTATTCGCAGCATTAGTCCTACCATTATACATTGTTTTGTATTGCCAATCATGTACAGTTCCAAATATGCTCTTATCAGTACCTGGAATCTAATGATCATAAACATATTCATACTAAGATGCAATAATATTATTCTAAGGTTTTATAAATATAATTATTAATTTATATTCAGTAAAAAAACAGATGCTTCATAACAACATATATTATATATAAATGTAAGCAGTTTTAAATAAATAAGAAGAATGTTCTATGTTAATTATTGATACTCTTTTAATAATATTACTCACAATTGATTCTACTGGTGGATCGTCTCCAGCTTCAATAAGTAATACTTTTCGATTTTCATTTTCACTAAGTCGATTTGCTACTACACAACCTGCGGTCCCTGCTCCAACTATTATGTAGTCATATTCTTCATAGTCTGTAATTATATGTGTAGTTATATGTGTAAGCTTAAATTCATATTATTAAACGCATTTATATTTAAGACTTGCCGTGCACACGACACCGTCCGCGTGGAACTTAATGTAAGAAAGCAGTGACTAATAAGATTATGTGAATGTATTAAGTCCATTTACTTATTTACTTTTCTCTCAATGTCAATAAAATTTGATAGCTATTGATATAGTGAACCGATTTTAATGAAACCAACACCAAATATTACGCAGGATATGCTTTATGATATTCTGAATAAACACAGTATTTTAACACTTATGCGTGTTCAAACAAACAGACAGATACACAGACAGATACACAGACAGATATTTCAAAATGATTGAAATGTATTTTATTACTTATTCCAAAACATATGCAACATTTATTTTTCCAAAAAATCTAAAAAGTACAGACACGTTATATTTACTTTCTTATTATATGTATAGATCACGAAATTTACGGAGTACACGTCACAATTGTAGTCGGGATGCCATAACACGTAGTTAATTATAGCGAGTGCCCGCGCGGTATTCTAGCGAGACGTACGTGTTTGCGCACGCTCCGTGTCGTTAGAAATCATCGCGGTAGGGTAGATGCACTTGCAGGGCGTGAAATATTATGAGGTTAGGTTGGTTGAAGTTTTTTTTTGTTTTCTGCGTTGTTTGAGTCTTCTCTTTCGTTCTTGGGATTCCTATACTTGACCTTGGCTTGCTTATTGACTTCGGACTCGTTTTGTGCTCCTGACTTGGCTTGTTTTTTTTTTTTTTTTTTTTTTTTTTGTTTGACTTGACTTAGCATCGCTTTTTGGACTGTGTTCTTGCTGTTTGATTGGTTTTTTTTTGGACTGTATGCTTGTACCTCTTGGTCGCTGAGTGACCCTTGGGTCACCAGTGCATCACGAGTACCACACGGGGGAAAAAATCCTCACGTGTGAGGAGTATTAGCGGGAAGGGGAAGATTGTGGACTCCGATACAGAGGTAGAAGATGGGGGGGCTCCCAAGCTGAGCTCCTATCGTAGGGGAACTGTTCGGATGCGCGGGAGTAGTCGGGGGGTTATGGGGGAGGCCGACGGGTCATTTGATCGTGCTCTGGCTGGTGGCGCAAGCGCTGCGGAGTCTATCCCTGGCTCTGCCACTGGTTCCGCAGCTGTCTCAAATGCCGGCTCAATTGCCGGCTCTTTACCAAGTTCCGATGTTGAGTCGGAGGGGGCGCATATAGAAGTAAACGTCATTGACGCCCAGAGGTTGAAGGCGCTCGCTGGCTCGCAGATCACACGTATCTACGAGACAGTGAGAAAGTCGAAAAACCTGGCGGGACCTTGCAGGGGGGCGTTTAAAGCCGCTGCCAGGACCCTGCAGGAGGTCGTCGAATCGTTGGTGGAGTGAACCGAGGGGGAGGAAAATAAAAAGCTGCAAAGGGAGATCAAGAACCTCCGCCGACAGGTTGACGACCTGAATGCGGAGGTCTCAGCGTGGCGGAAGGAAGCGAACGCTAAGAGGCAGATGCCCCTGCCTCCTCCCCCCATGCCAGCACTGGCTGAGCCTGAGTGGCAGCAGGCCCTCACCGAGGCGGTCGATACTCTCCGCACGTCGTTCGGCAATAGGCAGAACGCACGTGTGGAGAATCTGGAGAGGCGTCTCCCTCCAGAGCCGGCCCTTCGTCCGTCCCTGGCTGGAAACAAGAGGAGGAGCGAAGGGAATGGCGCGGCGAAGCCGGTCGTGAAGGCGCCTCCAGCCCCAGCAGTAGCCCCGTTGAGCATGGACTGGGCCGAGCTGCCGACACCGGCGGTGGCGACGGACGGTGCGGCGTTGTCCACAGTTGTGGGCCGCAAGAACAAGGCTGCCAAGGCCCAGGTTGCGGCAACAAAGGCCCCAACTGCGGCCCCTACGGCCCCGCCTGCCAGGCCGAAATTGCCTCCCGTCCCCCAATCGGCTGCGGTTATTGTATCTCTACAAGACACCGCAGCCTGCAATGGGTTGGGCTACAGGGAGGTAATGATGAACGCACGTGAGCACGTCGCCCTGCCCGATATGGGCATCGGCGACGTGCGGGTTAGGCCGACGGCCACGGGGGCCCGCAAAATCGAGCTGCCGGGCCAGAATAAAGAGAAGGCCGCTGAACTGGCCCGGAAGCTCGAGGTGGCGCTAGCCGGAGTCGCCACGGTCGCCATCGCCACTAAAAAGGTGGACATCCGAATTGTCGGTCTTGACGATTCGGTGCCCGGGGAGGAGGTATTGGCGGTCGTGGCGGCAAAGGCCGAATGCAAGGCGGAGGCCATTAAGGTCGGAGAGGTGAGACGAAATAGGGGGGGGGGGCTTGGTGCAGTCCACATGACGCTCCCCGCGGAGGCGGCCAGGAAGCTTGTAGAGGCCGGCAAGCTCCTGGTAGGGTGGAGCGTCGTACGCGTTCATCTGTTGGAGGAGAGGCCCATGCGCTGTTTTAAGTGTATGGGCTTGGGGCACACCCGCACCTTGTGCCCCTCCTCCTCCAGCAGAGGTGAAGGATGCTACCGCTGTGGCACAGCGGGTCACAAAATGGCCGAGTGCAAGGCGGAGGCGGCCCGCTGCGCCATCTGCGCAGACGCTGGGAGGCTCTCGGGGCATGTGATGGGGACCCGCAATTGCAGGCCCCCCACCACGAAGGGTAGGGACTTCCCAGTAGTGGGAACAGGCCCTAGGGCGGCAGCCGCCAGGCAGAAGGAAGTTGCTATGGACCACTGATGGACCACACCATATGCAACTTCCTCCAGGCGAACCTTAACCACTCTGCCGCTGCACAGGATTTGCTCGTGCAGTTAGTGCCGGAGTGGGGTATCGGGCTTGCGGTCGCCGCGGAGCCGTACTGCATTCCCTCCCAGCCACATTGGGCTGGGGATCAGGCTGGTTCCGTGGCGATCGTGGCTGGCCGAGGTTCGCCCCTGGCGGTAAGAGAGAGGGGTGTCGAGTTCGTGGCGGCTTTCTGGGGAGAGTACGCCATTGTGGGGGCGTACTTTTCCCCTAACAGGCCCCTGTGGGAGTTCGAGAGGTTCCTTGGCTCTCTGCAGGGAGCTGTCAGGCGGCTGTCGCCGCTCCCCGTGGTCCTTATGGGTGATTTAAACGCTAAATCAAGGACCTGGGGAGCGGCAGCCACGGACCTAAGGGGCGTGGCTGTTGAGGAGTGGGCAGCTGAAGTAGGGCTGTCCCTCCTCAACCAGGGGTACGTCCACACGTGTGTGCGACAGGACGGGGGGTCTGTGGTAGACCTTTCGTTTGCCACCCCGTCTGTCGCACGCCGTGTGTGGGGGTGGAGAGTGCTTGAGGAGGTGGAGACCCTATCGGACCACCAATATATTAGGTTCGAGGTATCCACCTCCCAAACTGCAATTGGCACCCGCCCCTGGAGGGGCGCGAAGTTCCCCTTTTGGACGGTGAGCCGCCTCTACCGCGAACTAGCGGAAGAGGCGGCCATCGTCCAGGCGTGGGCCATGCCTCGCCTGCAGGACGATGTCGACGCGTCCGCAGCCCGCCTCCGTGGTGCCCTCACGGAGGTTTGCGACGCGTCGATGCCGCGGAGCGTACACCGCCCAGACAAACGGGCAGTATACTGGTGGTCGCCGGAGATTGCTGATCTCCGGGCGGCCTGCTCCGCGGCCCGGCGGCTGTTCACGCGCAGCCGCCGGCGGCGCCACCGGGACCCCGAGGAGGAGGCCCGGCTGTATGGCAGCTACAGGGAGCGCAGGAAGATCCTGCAGGCTGCCATCAGCCGGGCGAAGGAAGCGGCATGGGAAGAACTGCTGCAGACGCTGGAGGGGGATCCTTGGGGGCGCCCGTATCGGATCGTACGCAATAAGTTGCGATCCTGGGCGCTTCCGGTGACGGAGTCCCTCCTGCCGGAGGTGGTGGCGAGGATCGTGGGAGAGTTATTCCCCGACCCTCCGCCGCTCTCGATTCCTCCCATGCCTCCGCCTCGGATGGAAATTGAGGAGGTGTTGGACAGTCCTCCCCTAATCACGGAGGAGGAGATCGGGAGGGCTGTTGAACGTCTCCTCAACCGGCGGAGAGCGCCCGGCCCTGATGGGGTCCCGGGCCGGGTGCTTGGCCTTGCACTGGGCCATCTTGGGGGGTGGCTTCGGGAGCTGTTCGACCGGTGTCTGGCGGTCGGGCAATTTCCGAGGCTCTGGAAGTTGGGCGACCCTGCCTCATAGCGAAGGCGGGCCGCTCTCCGGACTGCGCGTCCGGATGTCGGCCCCTCGTCCTGCTGGACGACGTCGGGAAGGTGTTGGAGAGGGTCGTTTCTTCCCGAGTCGTCCAGCACCTGGAGGGAGTGGGGCCGAGTTTGTCGGACGCGCAGTTCGGCTTCCGGACAAGACGTTCCACAGTGGACGCCCTGTGCCTCCTAAAGTCGCTGTCGACGGAGGCGACCTCCCAAGGGGAGAGGGTCTTGGCGGTGTCCCTAGACATTGCCAACGCCTTCAACAGCCTGCCGCACGGTATCATACGAGAGGCTCTCCGATATTTCGGAGTGCCTCTGTATCTGCGGCGGCTGTTGGAGGCGTACCTGGAGGACAGGGAAGTCGTCTACGTCGACGGCGACGGGCGGATGGTCCGGCGGGCTACAAGGCGGGGCGTTCCACAGGGGTCGGTCCTGGGGCCGCTCCTGTGGAACATGGGCTACGACTGGGTGCTCCGCGGCGCGCTCCCGTATGGAGCGTGTCTAATCTGCTACGCGGATGACACCCTATTCGTAGCCCGGGGGGGGACTGGAGAGAGGTAGAGCGCCTGGCCACGATGGCCACAACCCTCGTGGTCAGGCGCATAAGAAGGTTGGGTCTCAGGGTGGCCCTTGAGAAGACCGAAGCCATACTCTTTCATGGGCCTCGGCGGGGGCCACCACCTGGGGCCCACATTATAGTGGAGGGCGCCTGGATCAGGGTGGGTGCCCACATGAGGTACTTGGGCCTCACCCTGGACGGGCGCTGGCGGTTCGAGCCCCACTTTGCGGGGCTCGGGCCGCGGATTGCTAGGGCGGCGGCGGCACTCGGCCGGTTGCTCCCCAATATTGGGGGCCCGGGTGCCGGGTGCCGTCACTCTTCATGGGAGTCGTGTGGGCGATGGCTGCTTACGGGGCACCGGTGTGGGCTGATGCCCTCGGTGCCACCAACGTGCGCGCGTTGCGCAGTACGCAGCGTACGGTGGCACTGAGGTCAATCCGGGCATACCGGACGGTGTCATCGGCGGCGGCCTTTACGCTCGCCGGCTCCCTTCCCTGGGAGCTGGAAGCTGGGGTGCTCGCCGCCGTATATAAATTCACGGCGGCGAGGAAGCGTAGTGAGGAGCCTCCGGCTCCCAGGGAGATAGAAGTTAAAAGGCGGGAGTTGCGGGAGGGGACTATAGGGAGGTGGATGCAGGACCTGGCGGAACGCGCTTCGGGAGGCACACCGTCGACGCCGTCCGCCCGGTCCTGCGGGAGTGGATTGGGAGGAGATGGGGCTCCCTGTCGTTCAAGCTGGTGCAGGTGCTGACCGGACACGGTTGTTTCGGGTGGTACCTGCACCGGATCGCTCGCAGGGAGCCGACCGCCGCCTGCCATGAGTGCGGCGCTGAGGAAGATACCGCGCAGCACACTCTCTCTGAGTGTGCTGCGTGGGAGGTGGAGCGCCGCACTCTGGTGGCGGTGGTAGGAGAAGATTTGTCGCTGCCGAGCGTGGTCTCGTCCATGCTCGGCAGCGAACAGGCGTGGCGAGCAGTGGCCTCCTTTTGCGAGGAAGTCATCTCGCAAAAGGAGGCAGCGGAGAGGGCCCGCGAGGCGGACCCCCTCAGTGGCCGTCTTCACCATCGGAGGACCGGTAGGAGGAGGCGGCGCTTTGCCCAACTCCTCCTGCCCCCGTAGCCGGACCTGAGGGGATGCAGTCGGGGGGCTCATCCCCTCATTGCACAGGTCTTGCGGACGTGGGGGGCAGCTGGCGTGTACCCAGCTGCCTCTCTATAGGTAGAAGCCCGGCGGCAACCTTCCGCCGGGTGGACCGTTGGGGCGGCTATTCAAGGGAAATAGCGTAGAACGATCCCTTGCCGCCCCAACATCACGGTCTGTCGGTACACCGTGGGGTTTTAGTCCGTGCGAGTTGGACATAACGCATCCTCTCCCCCGGGAGGGTGGGTATCCATAAGGGATTTCCCCACGTTAAAAAAAAAAACAAAAAGTAGTTAATTTAAGCAGTCGCTTTTGCATTAGGCGGGTTAAAACGGACTAAGATGAAATGCGTCCCTAAAATCGTAAACCATATATGTAGGTACTCTTTGTTTATGCTTTAGTAGGGTTTCCAATCCACAGGTAGTTGCCAATGTTCATTGTTAGCTCGTACATGGATATAATACTTATCTATCGTTTAACGAAAAAAATATTTCACCATATTTCAATTTATATATCTTTGATTATACACAAAACACTTTATAGTAATAATGCAAAAGAATTATAATTAGTGTTAATTATATAAAATTATTTACTCTGGACTTTAGCCTGGGGTGGCCAATTTTCACTAATAAGACTTTGGGCGGCAGCAAAAAATTGTATAGCTGATGAGAATAATTGCGGAGCACCAGTTGTTGGTGCTGAAAGCCCTCCATCACAGGTACTGAAAAAAATTATATTTTCAAATACTCCTTAACATCGATTATTGAAAAATAATTCTTTTGTCTCATCTAGTCAATTTTCGTTGTCATACGATTCAATTTTGGTTATTTTATTAAATTACATTTAAAAAAATGTTACACTGATTATAATTGTCGATTCATTGCACAACAATTCCTGTTTACTAAAAATAAATGAATACAACAAATAAATTATAATAATATTGTTTGTTATCACTTCCTTTTCGAAAAGCATTTGCGTTATTTGAACGAAACGAAAAACAACTTTAGATCCAAAAATTTATTCTATTTTTATAATTTTGGCGTTTTATAATACAAAAATTAAAAATATATTAGTTACCTAAATAAAACAAAATCAACAAATACGAATTAGCACTTACCACATCTTTCGGGTTCTCCGTTATATATTTCAATGTACGTGTTTCTGTAATTTAATATAAATTTTATTATAAAAAATATCATTTTATCCCTATTTATACAGTATAATACTTTTAGGGTTCCGCTCTTGAGAACACTGAATAGCAAATTCGTTTTTTTTCTGTCAGTATTTTATTTTGAGGTAAGTATTGTTTTAATGTCAATAATCCCTTAGACGTGTAGAAGGTTATTTTCATATACACTTATATATAACATTAAACTGTTTATTGTTTTACTCTGTCTGTCTTTTTGTATGTCTATTCTGAACTAGTCTTAACGGTTGGACCGATTTTGACCTTCTTCTTCTTCTTCTTTCTAAAATTCTTTTTATTACCAGATAGATAACTTTTCAGGGTATTCTCTATACTACATCTAAATACATTTTGCTAGAAAGGCTAAATCGTATTGATAAAATTAGTTTACGTACAATTATGAAAAGGTTAGATGAATGACTCAGTTCTTATAAAGCATGAAAATAAAAATGACGAAGAGGAAGTGATGGGCACCTTATAGTATTAAAAAAATACTTTGAAAAATTGCCTATATTTATGAGTCAAATCAAACTTTCCCCATGTAATAACCAAACCATTTTCACGCAAACGGAGTGACATGAACCAATTAGTCATCATAATCATCATCATTACCCTTATCCCACCTAAGTAGGGTCGGCACAACATTTTTTTTTTCCACTCTCTCCTATCAAATGTCATCTCAGTATTCACACCTTTTACGCACATATCATCTTTCACACAATCCATCTACACCTTTTTCGGTCTTCTAGTTATTTACAATACTTTTCTAGTTATATGTTTTTCATCTTTCCTCATGACCAATTAATATGTATTATAAAAAAAAACACGTTGGAAAAATATTTATAATTATAAATTATAGAAGTATTATATACAGTACATACTCGACAGAATATACCAAAAGTTTTATAAATAAAAAACACGGTTTTTGTGTTGGAACTGTTATGAAACGGCTCATTTTTATAACATTTTAATTTTTTTCTCGATCTGACTACGCTATTGACCTAGCAAGGTCTTAACAGTGTCACCAAATTACGGAAATTTTAAACGTATATTTGGTATTGTATGTATAGGTCGTAAAGAATGACTTTACCTTATACATCCAGGTGACTAAGGTGTGTTCCCTATCCAGATATTTTCAATTTTTGTTGAAAATGATTCTTTTTTGTATTTTTTTTATCTGTAATCAAAAATACCTATAAAACACAAATTTTCACTCCTCTAATCCCATCCTCCCATTTTTTATTCGCGATTTTTGTTTGAACAATATCCAAATAATTCAACGGTCTTTCGTATTTCTAACAAAAGGAAATTATTGATGTTGCTGAATAACAGATGGCGCTACGTCCGTGTTATTGAAATTTCTTCCACACATGCGTAAGTCATTCGCTAAACCAACTAGGTATGTGTTTGAGTAACTCTCTGAATTGTTTCGTTGACACCAGATTAGGCCCCGCTCGGCAGCGACTCAAGCGTAGGTTCATTCCCTCGGCTTAGAGCCCTTGAGTGCGTTGCTTGCGTGATACAGTGACACAAAATCTTACATCACTGCGTCAACATTACACATATCACCACACACGTGCACGCATTCACGCTTACACATGAAAGTGGAAGGGCTTTATTTTTTCCCCTTATCGAACTGAAATAGTTCAGAAGATTATCCAATACGAAATATATATAGGAGTTGTTGAGGTGAGGTATGTATGAATAGTTAGCATAGGTTAGCTCAGATAGGTCGCGAATCGCATGTATCAGGCAACAACACAAGCCGAGGTGTACCGTGCACCTTAGAGATAGTTGTCAAAGAAAATCAGCTGAGTGCCTAATGCGCTCGCCTTGGTAGTCCGGTGAAGCCGTTAAGACCTTGCTAGGTAAATAGCGTAGTCATTTACAAAAAAAAAAAATGTTTCTTTGACAGTTGGAAATGCTGAGACTAGATGTAATCAGTTTCTAGGTTTTTTAAGATTTGTTGAGTTTGGATATAAAAATGGAACCAGTAGGTAACCGATATCACGCAGACGAAGTTGCGAAGGTTAGCTAGTAGATAAGAGAAAAATCTCCAAATGATTACTTTGGTTTTAGACAATAAACTAAACGTACGGAATTGTGTATGTTTATTTTTAAAACTATATTTATTTCTAAAAATGTTTATTTTTAGATTATATTCTCAATCGCATAGTAATGATCTCTTGTGTTTTTTATTTTATTTTGATGCCAATTTAACTCGGAGAAACACAATGAAACAATAATGAATATTCTATTTCGTTATGTATATATGTTAATTTTTTTAATTATTTTGAATATAAATATAACAATGTTTTATTACATTCTTTGTTTAATTAAGGTTTAAATTGACGCACGATGTCTCATTTCAAAATAAATTAAATCCACATTTAATTGTTTATTTTTTTAAGATTTCCTGTTTTTTTACACACTGAGAACGAAGTTCAAATTTTGCTGTTAATAAGGTTTTTAGTTTTTTTTATTGATCTTCTTATTTTACATGTATACAATTTGAAGATTTTAGAAATTACGTAAAATATTAGGAACGGCCACAAATGGTCTTTTTTTTCTCGAACTGATTACACTATTGACCTAGCAAGGATTTTTTTTCTAACTGACTACGCTATTGACCAGGCAAGGTCTTAACAGCTTCACCAGACTACCACCCTAGCAAGGTCTTTAACAGCTTGACCGAACTATTAAGGCGAGCGCTTATGGCAGCCGATTTTAATCTAACAACTAGCTCAAGGGTTCACGGCATACCTCGGCTTTGTCTGTTGCCTATTTCATGCAATTCGCGACCTAATTGAATTAAGTTAAGTGTAGTCATACTTATACGAGTTATTAAAATATATATGTGTACCAAGCATATATACGAGTACGTGAGTAAATCTTATATGTATTCTGTGTCGGTTAATTTTTTCTCAACTAATTCAGTTTGATAAGGGAAAAATAAAACCCTTTTACTTTCATATGTAAGTGTGTATGCGTGCACGTGTGTGGAGGTGATATGTGTAATGATGTTGCAGTGTTGTAAGATTTTGTGTGAGTGTATCGCGCGGCTCTCAACGGCTCTACGTCGAGGGAATGGACCTAGGCTTAAGCCGCTGCCGAGAGTAGCCTAGTCTGGTAAGGTACTACAATTCAAAATAATTTTGCTATTGTAAGAGAACTACTTATTTTATATTGATAAATTATGAACAGTCTTTTACCTACTAATTGCATTTTTGTTATTATTATTTGACTCCGATAACCCTTTTACCGATTTAATTCAACTTTGTTAATTTTGATATATTATTTCTAACTGAATTCGAAAAAGGTAATCATGTAGGTAAAAGTCTGTACTATTAAAATATGTTATACTGTTATAGAATAATGGATGTTTTGTATAAATATGTAACATGTATATATGATAAGAATGTAAATGTAATGTGCCTGTACCTTAGATTTATTTGAAAAAAAAAAATGTTGCTGGTGTCTAGAAATAAGTAATATAATACATTTTAATCATTTTTATAAATGTTTATCTGTCTGTTTATTTGAATATGCATCACTGCAAAAGTATTGCGTACACGATAAAACCTCAAACGAAGAATATAATAAAGCATGGCCTCGAGTAACATTTATTCTTAGTTTCATTAAAATCGGTTCACTCTATCAAAAGTTATTGTACTTTTAATGACGACGCGACTACAATACGACAGAAAAATAGATCACTAAGGGAATTAATACGATCGGATAATTTTATTACTTACTATTTTTTTACATTAGACTACACGCGGGCGGAGCTGCGGACACAGCTAGTGTATGTATAAATGTGTAGGAGTTATTTAAATTGTTTGATTTTCATTTAGTAAGCTTGGTATATACAGATTTGAAAGCGTAATAAATAGGTTTTCTATGAACGGGTATCCGTCATAATTCTGAACCGTACACACCTAATGAACTATGTATTAAATCGTATTAAAGTAAGTCTGATAAACCACGCGCAAAAGTTCTATCGGAGCGCCTCACCAGTAAATTGAACAAAAAACTCTTATATGATATTTTGATTAAAATCTTGTGACTACAATTTGATTGATTTTAAGTCAAAGTTCTATAAAGCTTGCATTTCTTGTAAAAGTCGCTGTTTACTGATAAGTGGGTGTAGTTAATAAAACCTTGTTCTATAATAAAATATATTTCAAGTCGTAATTAAAACGTACTAACGGACCCGGCAGATGTTATCCCGCCTTGAAAATAAGAAACCTTGACGAATTATATACCTAAACCTCGAATCACTTTATTTATTGGTGAAAACCGGATTAAAATCCGTTAAGTACTCTTAAAGTTTATATTGAACAGGCAGGCAGACAGATAGACGTGGCAGAGGACTTATAAAAAAACTAGCGGACCTGGGAGACTTTGCCTCGCCTTGATTATAAAAAATCCTTGACAAATTTTGTACCAAAACGTTCCTCATGAATCACTTTATCTAATGGTGAAAGATGCATGAAAGTCCGTTCAGTAGTTTTTGAATCTATCCCGATCATACAAACAGACATGGAAGGGAATTTTGGCGGTCACCTTTAAACACACCCTATGTTAAAAAAAAAAAACAAAAAAGGGGACTTTTTTATACTATGTAATTCGATATCTAATAGATAACCATCTAGGTTTCAGAGGTGGTAGAGCCACGCTGAAGCTATTATTGGTTTCAGCATGAATAGGTCAGCTCGTCCGGGGTAGCACCACCCTCTCACAGAAAACCGACGTGAAGTAACAGTGCTTGCATTGTTGCGTTTCGTTCGGTCACTGAGAGCGCCGAAGACCCATCTCCTCTCCCGTCTCATCTACTCTCCTTACTCCTCTCCCTTTCTCTCCATTTCCCCAAACACAGACTGGTAACGCACTTGCGACTCCTCTGGGGTTGCTAGTCTCTATGGACGGCGATGATCGCTTAACAACAGGTGACCCGCACGTTCGTTTGCCTCCTATATGATATTAAAAATACGATTAATTCATTAAGAATTTCTACCAGACATTGTTTAAACCAAGTTTATTTTATACATTCAGTATACGTTTATAAGAAGAAAATGTTTTTCAAGTAATTTATTTATTATATTAAAAGTATTTAAAACAGCGCTATCTGTTTATATAAAACGGTCGTGAGAATAAAATGTATGTAGATAATACAGCAATCAGTTTGATAATAATCATATAATGGCATCATTAAGTACAAAACGGCATTAAAAATCGGCCTTAGGTTAATAAACGGTGGGCTTAAATAAACAGGGATTAAATGAGGGGTATAATTTCGGCGACCGGCCCGCGGAGTGCCCGACCGTGTTGCAAAATGTACGTTAGCCTGAACCTTTTTTATTGGCTATGTCAACATTTTTAAACAGCGCCCGTTTAAGTACCGCGCCAGCGGTTTTTATTCAAAATGGCTGTTTTAACCGCAAAATTCTTAATTATTTATCACGCCCCCGCTGACGTGCTGTATCAAAAATTTATAAATGTTGTTATAACTTCGTTTGCATGTAGTAGTAGGTTGCATAATAATGTCTAAAAGGAATATATTAAGTAGAACGTACTAGTTATTATACAATTATGTACATCTAAAGTATACAAATAAAAAAACTACTTTATAGGGATTTTGATATTTTTTTTAGTTTTATTTCTAAGAGATTTGACCCTTATATAAAAAATGTCATAATGGTTTTAATTAATATACAGTAAAACAAAAACTACAATTTTTATAAGCGGATCACATTTACCGATCTGTAAAATGGGGCAAGCGGTGTGTTATGTATGCGAAGGAGAGGTGAAGTAAACGGATAACGCTCTTTACAAAAAAGGTTATAAACAAAGTATATTTTTTATATCATAGGAGGCAAACGAACAGGTGGGTTACCTGATGTTAAGTGATCACCACCGTCCATAGACACTTGCAACACCAGAGGAGACGCAAATGCGTTGGCAGCCTGGTACGGGGGTGGGGGGAGTAAGGAAGAGGAGATAGGAAAGGTGAGGATAGGTGGGCCTCTGGCACGCTCACTGACCGAACGAAACGCAACAATGAAAGCACTGTTACTTCACGTCGGTTTTAGGAGGATGGTACTACCCCGGACGGATCGACCCATTCATGCTATAGTCAGCAATAGCTTCAGCGTGGCTCTACCACCTATAGAAGTAGTATTTCTTTAACTTTTTCATGTTTTTTTCCGTATACATAAAACATATCGTTAATATAATAAATAACGCCGTACAGAGTGATGGGTATGATCCAGTAATAATTAATACTAATTGTGGTCTATTGGTCTAAGTTCGACTATAAAACACTTACTTTCCACACTTGTTAATACGAATACTATTGTCTGTATTGTGTATCGCAGAAATGTCGTAGATTATAGACATAAGATACGTGAAGCGTATTTACAAATAAAGCATTCATATGAATATTAATATAAGTCTTCAGTAGTATTCTATGGAAAAAATTCTCTATCTTCATTTTTTTTTTGTTGTCAGCACTATAATATTGTACAATTGCTACTAAACAAAACGAAATCAATTGGGAAAAAAAACGGAGAGGATTTGATATAAAACATAAATGTCTGTGTTTATTTATATATAGATAACAAAGCGAAAAATGAATTCAAAGATTTTAAATTAATCTGTTTTTTGCAAACACTAAAGTTTATCTCATTGTACCTGAATAATCAGTAATATGATATTTTAGAAGAATTATTTTGATTTTTTCTTCAAAACAAGATTTATGAAAATTTCCCTGTTTATAGTTGGATTATAATACCCGAAAGTACAGTTGAAATAAATCCCGCAGTAAATAGGTACTTAGTTACTTATACCTTAGTAAACTTTCAAAGGTCACACAGGTAATGTAAAACTTAGCATTTTTGTTTATCATTTTGTTGACAACAAAATATGGAATTATACGTGATGCAGTGGCGTGAAGAAGGAACAAAAAGTTCACATGACATTAATAGTGAACAGTATGTTAACAACTAACGAAAAGTTATAATATAATCCATTGTCATATCTGATGGTGGAACCACGCTGAAGCTATTATTGGTTTCAGGATGAATGGGTCGGCTCACCCGGGGTAATACCATCCTCTCACAGAAACACCGACGTTAAGTAACAGTGCTCGCATTGTTGCGTTTCGTTCGGTCAATGAGAGTGGTGGATATCCACTTCCCCTCCCCTGCCCACTCCCCGTCCTTCTCCGCACTCCCACTCTTCGCCAACCATAAAATATGTTATTTAAAAATATTGTTGCTACAATATTAAAAAGAGGTTTTTAGAAATTGACGGTAATTAACTTGGTAATTTGATTAAGATTAAAATTAACTACTACTGATTAATTATATTTTTTTTTTAAATGTTCTAAACTTCCTACTTAATTCATTTTAAAAACGTTTATATATATATATTTGCGTGAAATTAGGTAACATTTAAGTAATTTGAATCACAGTAAAGTTTTAACGGCAGTTTTTATTGAGCTATTACAAGGGTTTAACTATTGTTTCACTTTACATCGTTATTACATAGACATATCGTTGGAACTCACACGAGTCTCTACGGATTCCGAATGCAAACACAGATATTCGCTCAACGGGATTTGTTGCAAAGTTCTGCGTCCTACACGTCGACGAACTAAAGTTGTTCTGTGACATTTATTTATGCTAATATTATATGCTGTTAACATATAATAATCGCGAGAGGCTAAATTATTTTTTATAGATTTTAGGGTTATAGTATATGAATATTACATCCTTTGTTTCTTATTAAGCGCTAGCTGTGCTCGCGACTCCGTCCGCGTGGAACCTAATGTGAATAAACAGCGACTAATAAACTCCTCTGAATGTATTAACTCCATTTATTATAATTATAAATGTTATTTTTTATATTATTTTATATTTTATAGGATACCTGCAGGATGGATGAAATGTGTCCGGGGTAGCTTGTGACCCACGAATGCCTTTGAAGCTCAAGGGGAAAGTTGATAAAACTATGATAAGACCTGTCATGCTGTATGCGTCCGAGTGTTGGCTACGAAAGAGACGGATGATAGGAAATTACATGTGGCAGAGATGCGAATGTTAAGGTGTGGCTAGAATGGATAAGATTAAGAATGAGTATATCAGAGGAAGTTTGAAAATAGCACCAGTGACAGAGAAGCTGAGGAGTAATAGGTTAGCATGGTATGGGCATGTCATGAGGAGAGATGAAAACCATATAACTAGAAAAGTGTTGAGTATGATGGTGGATGGATATACGAGTAGAGGAAGACCGAGAAAAATGTGGATGAATTGTGTGAAAAATGATATGTGCGTAAAAGGTGTGAATACTGAGATGACATTTGATAGGAGAGAGTGCAAAAAGAAAACATGTTGTGCCAACCCTACTTAAGTAGGATAAGGTTAATAATGGTGATGATGATCTTTTATATTCATATTATCTTTTTTAATATTATTTATCATATTTCGTACATTATCTATCAACTTTCACTTTCTGGTAGCGGTAATCTATGAAACCGCATCGTACAACTAAGCAGGGTCTTGAATCTTCGATCATCTTGTTAATTTGTAGTCCAGTGAAGCTGTTAAGACCTTTCTAGGTCAATAGCGTAGTCAGTTCGAGAAAAAAAAGTGATCTTGTGAAATCGGGATTCATTTCAGTATGGGGGATATATGCAATCTAAATCCTTTTCCTCCATTTTAAAATGCATGCGTAAGAGCGAGCGATTTACGCGGCACTAGCAATGCCTATAAAAAAAAAACTGTTCTGCGCTCCAAAGTAAAGTTTGCATCGCTACACGAGTGATCTCTTAAAATTGTTGAAAAAGTGCACCTAAACTGTGAGATTTAAGATACGAAACTGAATCAAGATTGGCGAAGATCCAGTAACTACAAGTTTTCTATAATCCCTTACCATTATTAAGCTTCAACAGATACAACGTTAGTGACTTTACTAAAAAAGAAAAAGAAAGAGAAGTTTGAAAAATTATTAAAATAGAATCAAGAGCACGATCCCATTCTTTTTACTAAGTCATCTTCTACTAAAATCTAATTAATGATGATAGATATCTAAGAATTCTTTTGTCCTGTGTCAAACATTTTCTGTTTACTATCTTGGCAATTTTTATTGAGTTATAAAAGTATAACTATGAGTTAAATCTGTATCTGTTGAATTTAATCAATAGTATTTCCGAAACCACAAATATATTTACATAAATTCGTTTGAAAGCGTCTTGTGTCGTTCAACTCGACACGACTCGGTACAATAAATACCCTTCAATTTGAAAATATAAGTATTCTAATACGTCCCAACTTGACAGTTATTTTGTAGGTGGTAGAGCCACGCTGAAGCTATTATTGGTTTCAGCATGAATGGGTCGGCTCCTCCGGGGTAGTACCACCCCTCTCACAGATAACCGACGTGAAATAACAGTGCTTGCATTGTTGTGTTTCGTTCGGTCAGTGAGAGAGCCGGAGGCCCACGTTCTTTCCTCTTTCCTTTTTTCCCTTTCCTTCCCCTCCCCGTTCTCCCATATACAGGCTGGCAACGCACTTGCGACGTCCCTGATGTCGCTAGTGTCTATGGACGGTGGTGATCACTTAACATCACGTGACCCACCAGTTCGTTTGCCTCCTTTGATATAAAAAAAAAAGTTATTTATAATTCAGCTTTTTGAAATTACTCTAAAACATCTGACAATTGTGACTAATATGGCTTATAAACGAGAATCATCGCAAAGAAATAAGGATAAACTTCTTTTTTAACGTGTGAAGAAATCCCACAAAGAACACTGCCTCTGAGGTCCGAGGGGTGTCGGACTCATACAGCCTAAAAAACTTACGAGGTACCATCTGCTACGCTGATGGAATGCCACAGGATCGAGCAAGGCAATCATTATGACTCTTCGGCGAGAAAGCCCAGCGCGAATACCAGGCTGACCAAAGGCAAAGATAGCCTGGGTAAACTGCCTCCCTGTCCACTAACCCAATGCAATTAGAGGTTATGTCTCCAGGTTCTCCCTCCTTTGATCCGGCCTGACAGTGAAGAAGAGGCCTCCTCCAATCGCCATCCTTCGTCCGAAAGCTTGCCCTCTGTATTTTTGAACGTGGTTTCCCAAATAAGGATACAACAAATAATGTTGGTTATATTACGCTCACCATAAAATAGCTATTATTTTACATACTGTTTTATATGTACAGTTTAAAGTCCACGACAGATATAGGACAATAGTACACCATCGTATTGAAACTACTGCGATTTAGAAAATTACACTATATGTTGAGCGTCATCTTTTTTTTTTTATTGTATCATTGCAAAATGACTGCACTCTGCCTAATGATAAGCCCAGTACAATCCAAAAACAATAGCGACCACCGAGTGATCCTGGCGGGGTGGTAGGGTTTTACAGCCCGACTGGGTCGCAACCACCATGTATATGGCGAAAAAGCCCGTAATAGTGATTCGCTTCTACGGGTCGCGTTTCGGGATCAGCCTGTGCATATCCAGCTTATTACAGGCCGGCATGATAGTGGCGACCGGCGATGGACAGTGTGTCAATCGGTGGTCGCTATTATTTTTGGATTGTACTGTGTTTACCATCAGGCATAGTGCAGTCACTTTGCCGGGCTACACTAAAAAAAAAAAAAACGCGACGTGCAGAAGCGAGTCACTATTATGGTCTTTTTCGCTATATACATGGTGGTTGCGACCCAGTCGGGCTGTAAAACCCTACCACCCCGCCAGGATCACTCGGTGGTCGCTATTGTTTTTGGATTGTACTGGGCTTATCATTAGGCAGAGTGCAGTCATTTTGCAATGATACAATAAAAAAAAAAAGATGACGCTCAACATATAGTGTAATTTTCTAAATCGCAGTAGTTTCAATACGATGGTGTACTATTGTCCTATATCTGTCGTGGACTTTAAACTGTACATATAAAACAGTATGTAAAATAATAGCTATTTTATGGTGAGCGTAATATAACCAACATTATTTGTTGTATCCTTATTTGGGAAACCACGTTCAAAAATACAGAGGGCAAGCTTTCGGACGAAGGATGGCGATTGGAGGAGGCCTCTTCTTCACTGTCAGGCCGGATCAAAGGAGGGAGAACCTGGAGACATAACCTCTAATTGCATTGGGTTAGTGGACAGGGAGGCAGTTTACCCAGGCTATCTTTGCCTTTGGTCAGCCTGGTATTCGCGCTGGGCTTTCTCGCCGAAGAGTCATAATGATTGCCTTGCTCGATCCTGTGGCATTCCATCAGCGTAGCAGATGGTACCTCGTAAGTTTTTTAGGCTGTATGAGTCCGACACCCCTCGGACCTCAGAGGCAGTGTTCTTTGTGGGATTTCTTCACACGTTAAAAAAGAAGTTTATCCTTATTTCTTTGCGATGATTCTCGTTTATAAGCCATATTAGTCACAATTGTCAGATGTTTTAGAGTAATTTCAAAAAGCTGAATTATAAATAACTTTTTTTTTTATATCAAAGGAGGCAAACGAACTGGTGGGTCACGTGATGTTAAGTGATCACCACCGTCCATAGACACTAGCGACATCAGGGACGTCGCAAGTGCGTTGCCAGCCTGTATATGGGAGAACGGGGAGGGGAAGGAAAGGGAAAAAAGGAAAGAGGAAAGAACGTGGGCCTCCGGCTCTCTCACTGACCGAACGAAACACAACAATGCAAGCACTGTTATTTCACGTCGGTTATCTGTGAGAGGGGTGGTACTACCCCGGAGGAGCCGACCCATTCATGCTGAAACCAATAATAGCTTCAGCGTGGCTCTACCACCTACAAAATAACTGTCAAGTTGGGACGTATTAGAATACTTATATTTTCAAATTGAAGGGTATTTATTGTACCGAGTCGTGTCGAGTTGAACGACACAAGACGCTTTCAAACGAATTTATGTAAATATATTTGTGGTTTCGGAAATACTATTGATTAAATTCAACAGATACAGATTTAACTCATAGTTATACTTTTATAACTCAATAAAAATTGCCAAGATAGTAAACAGAAAATGTTTGACACAGGACAAAAGAATTCTTAGATATCTATCATCATTAATTAGATTTTAGTAGAAGATGACTTAGTAAAAAGAATGGGATCGTGCTCTTGATTCTATTTTAATAATTTTTCAAACTTCTCTTTCTTTTTCTTTTTTAGTAAAGTCACTAACGTTGTATCTGTTGAAGCTTAATAATGGTAAGGGATTATAGAAAACTTGTAGTTACTGGATCTTCGCCAATCTTGATTCAGTTTCGTATCTTAAATCTCACAGTTTAGGTGCACTTTTTCAACAATTTTAAGAGATCACTCGTGTAGCGATGCAAACTTTACTTTGGAGCGCAGAACAGTTTTTTTTTATAGGCATTGCTAGTGCCGCGTAAATCGCTCGCTCTTACGCATGCATTTTAAAATGGAGGAAAAGGATTTAGATTGCATATATCCCCCATACTGAAATGAATCCCGATTTCACAAGATCACTTTTTTTTCTCGAACTGACTACGCTATTGACCTAGAAAGGTCTTAACAGCTTCACTGGACTACAAATTAACAAGATGATCGAAGATTCAAGACCCTGCTTAGTTGTACGATGCGGTTTCATAGATTACCGCTACCAGAAAGTGAAAGTTGATAGATAATGTACGAAATATGATAAATAATATTAAAAAAGATAATATGAATATAAAAGATCATCATCACCATTATTAACCTTATCCTACTTAAGTAGGGTTGGCACAACATGTTTTCTTTTTGCACTCTCTCCTATCAAATGTCATCTCAGTATTCACACCTTTTACGCACATATCATTTTTCACACAATTCATCCACATTTTTCTCGGTCTTCCTCTACTCGTATATCCATCCACCATCATACTCAACACTTTTCTAGTTATATGGTCGCTATTATTTTTGGATTGTACTGTGCTTACCATCAGGCATAGTGCAGTCACTTTGCCGGGCTACAATAAAAAAAAAAACGCGACGTGCAGAAGCGAGTCACTATTATGGTCTTTTTCGCTATATACATGGCAGTTGCGACCCAGTCGGGCTGTAAAACCAACCCGCTATCTTCATTTCTATTAATATTAATTCTTATTTGTGTGAAAAAAAAAACATTGTTCTTTCATTTAATATGTCTTAGATATTATTTATACACTATATTATATGATAATATCCTTGTTTTGTATGAGACTGAAAATGTATTCGCTTATATTTTTATTACTACTTTTCTCTCGCTAACTCAACCCGTCATTCAAATTACCTACAATATCTTTTGATAGTGTCGTCCGATTCTAATGAAACAAAGACTAAACGTTATTCAACGATACGTTTTATGTTTTATTGTAATGCATATACACACCGACAGAAAGTCATTTACAAAATGATTGATATATATTTTATTGATTAATCGTAGTCACCTGCTACGATATTTTTCACCAAAACTCTAAGAAGTGCCGACAGAACCATTCTTATTATATGTATAAATAAAGCGAGTTCTTTGAACTACTTTGTTGTCATGTCAGGTTTTATATTACAAATATTCTATTGGGTAGTCTAAAAAAATATATAAATCAAGTTTAATACCGATATTTGTTCGGCAAAATATATTGACGTAAAACACATGGGAATACAGTAACCGTGTGTAAGGGATAAAACGAAAAACCACAATAGTCACGGGGGAGGATGATTTGTCTGTACGTTTCGTAAATTCTGTCGTTTCCCCTATTTAATTTTTTCCAACAAAGGCGTCGATATTTTCACATGATTATGTACATATATGTTTATAGGCACAAAAGCGTCTAGCGAGCGTCAGTTTCTAAATAACATTATTTACATAATTTAGATTTTCTCCGATATAAAGAATCTTTTTAGCTTGAATATTGGCAATTTATTACTGTGTATTAAAACATTTTATCTACAATAGGTACTTAATATACTAGTATTATAAAGAGATAAAGTTTGTGAGTTTGTGTCGTTGTGACGTTGTAGGGGGTAATCTCAGGAACTACTGGTCCAATTTGAAAAGTTCTTTCAATGTATACGGCTCATTTGTTGAGGATAGTTATAGGCTATATATCATCACGCTAAGACCAATAGGAGCGGAACACCAATGAAGAATGTTTAAAAATCGTGTTTTTTCCTCTTGAGAGCTTTCGCTGCGTTTTAGCGTTAGCACAAAGTAACTATTCCACACGAACGAAGTCGCGAGCAGAGGCTAGTATAACATAAACCATTATTACACTTAAGTGGACTGCAACAGTTAAATTTACTATGTTTATTAAATTTGGACAAACTTGTTTCGGAGGATTACGAGGATTATTATATTGGGAGCATTACGTGTAATTGAAATATAAAAATGTACTTGTTACTTATAGAAAATAGAATTCGTTCTTTAATATTAAGATACTGATATTATTTTGATAGCTGCCTACCAATATTACAACTGAGAGGAATCATTACAAATATTTTAAAAATATATTATTGAGTTTTTTTATGTTTTTTTTTTTTTATTACTAATTGTTCTGTTCTGTAGACTCTTGGTCTGCACCTTTTTTGCTTTCGCTTTATTTTTATTTTATTTTTTCTTATTGTCTGCGTGAAAAATCATATCTATTGGACGTATATATTGGGTGTTTATTTTATATTTTTAAATTAACTATTTACTACTTTAGAGTGGATTTTTTAATGATGGTTTCATTTATGGCGGTTTTATTATGATCATTTATGGCCATTTTTATATTATAATCTGCAAAGTCCCTCGCCGGAGCGTTCAGGGCTCGATGGATGAAAATTCTATCTGCGTCAGTCATGTCGGTATAGTAGACATAGGTATCAATGTGCCTGGATATTGCCACTATAGGATGTGTTTATTTTTTTGGTTAATACTAGTCTTATTGACAATTAAATGTAAAATCAATTATATGTAGGAATATAGATAAGCAGATGATTTATAAAAATATAGGCATATTATTATTCTAAGTCTTAGCGATGATGGCTTAGTTGATACCGCTTTTTTTATATCATAGGAGGCAAACAAACAGGTGGGCCACTTGATGTTAAGTGATCACCGCCGTCCATAGACACCAGCAACATCAGAGGAGTCGCAAGTGCGTTGCCAGCCTGTGTTGGAGGCGAAGAGGAAGGGGAAAGGAGAGGGGGTAGGTGGCCCTCGGCGCTTTCATTGAACGTACAAAACGTAATAATGCAAGCACTGTTACTTCACATCGGTTTTTTGTGAGAGGGTGCTATTACCTCGGGTGAACCGATCAATACATGCTGAAACCAGTTATAGCTTCAGCGTGGCGGTACCACCTTGCATGTACGAACACTGCGTCCAACGACGTAGGTTTGAAATTTTGCGGCTGAATCGGAGCTTTCGGAGAAGGAATATATTGTAATGATTATAGTACCGCGATAGTGCTTTTTCTAAGACAGTTTGGCTAGTTATCACCCTGAGTTGAAAATTTGTCGCCGAACAACCATTGGTGACTTTCGCCAGCTACACTTGAGAGCCAGTGTTGCTGTAAACTTAACATGTGTACCATTTTAGTACGGCCAGAGTGGACGCTTAAATCGAGCGTCGAGCGAGGTGGAGTATGCGCCGTTCCTGCAGAAATTCTTTTCGCACGCTCCCTATTGCGAGAAAGCGGGGAGTCCGTTTCAGGGTTGTCCTTCTAACGATATAGGCTTCTTGTGACGCCGACAGGCGTTGGTTACAATTACTTGTTCATCTGTTATTCTGCGCCTTCTTTCTGAGAGGCCTGGTCATCAATTTTTTGTAGCACTTGCAGGGTTCTCAGACATTTTTTATAGCTTCCGGGGTGTCAGCGAATGCTAGGGTTTTCAGGAATGCGCTGCGGATAATCTATGAGGCGCCCTATGTCGGCTATGACTGCTGGGTGGCTTCCGTCAGTCTGGGGGCCCTTTCAGCTTGCTTTCTTCTATATTTTGGGCATCTAGGAATGGGATTGTTGGCGGGGGCCATCAATGTCCCTCCCATCGACGTCTCAATCATCTGGGGTGCTATGCTCATGCATTTCTCCTTATGCCTGGCGTCACCTATTTGGGCTGCGATCCCCGTGCGACGTACGTGTCAAACAGATGCATTAATACGTAGGTGTCCCGTGTAGTGGCGAGCAGCGTGTTTGTTTTCATTGAGCGGGGCGTAGAGTGCAAGTTCAAACTAGTTTGTGTTTTGCAGCCGCGACACGAGCGTGTTTGTCACGTCTGTAGAAGAAATTATTTCGATGACAAAAGTACCAGTAAAACCAGAAATATGGTTGTCCTGCCATTGTTTATATAAAAATAGTATATAAGTATCGTACAACGTTACTGATTCCCACGAACGCTGAACGTGCATTATGGCCACTCAGTGAACGCGCTCTTGATCGCTCCACGCGCCGCCGAATGAATAATCACTCAGGTCGTACACTTAGACCAAACTGTCAATTAACATTAGACAAGATTGTGATTACGCTAAAACCTTTACAATATTTTAAATAAGCAAATAATTTAAACATAGTATGGGCAAGTTAGTAAATTGTATATATTTAAAATGGTAAATATATTTTTTGGGCTAAAAAGTGTTAGCAGTGAATTTTATCATTTCAATTACAATTCAGCTAAGTTAATATGTTTCGAATAGGTAATAGTTTTGTACATTAAAGCGTTTATTTCGGAGTAGTAAATACGTGATTGGATTATTAACGTATCGCGTTACTTTCGCTTGTACGAATACTAATATAATAAGAATATGAATTTGAAGATAAATATACCTCACGTGCTACTAAAAAGATTTCTGTTACAAATAAATTGTATATGCATTATGAATATTTCAATTTCTATAGCGTATTGGTACAAAGAAAAATCCAAACTTCATATTAAAAAAACCGTGTCTTATTTTGTGTACGATAAAAAATATATTTGCAATTGATTTAAATTCTTCTAGACATTAACTATTTTCCGCTACGTCGAAATATGAAAAAGACTGTCTATAGCAGTGGTACTTAAACTTTTTTTTTAACGGGTCAGAAAAACATTTCACTCATGGTATCGCGGGTCCTAAATTTCAAATACTTAGTTAAATAAAAAAACGTAATTATTAATTAACAGTGTATTAATGTAGGGAAAAATGGTTATTTAGTAAAACAAGCTTGGTATAATCCTTATATCATTAGGAACACATTATGGTCGGGTTATCTGGGATCTTATTTACTTTACTCAGCGTGCTCATAGTTTTCTGATGAACACGAAATTTAAAATAATTAAAAATAAAGTATAATCTGGTGGGCTAACTACAAAAATCCCGCGAGCCGCAGGTTGAGTACAGCTGGTCTACAGTGATTATAGCTCAGTTAATAGTGTGTTCGAATACAGAGTAGTAGCTTTTGGTGAAAGAAGACATTGTGATAAACTTGATCGGTGTTATTACAAAAAGGTAAATACGTATTGAATACTTGCTTTAAAAGGGTTACGTTTTAAATGCACCGCGCTCGCTGAATGTTCGCTATCTTGCTCTTTTGTCGCGCTTTGATTAGTTTAGGTTAGACTTGCGAAAAAAGGATAACGCGAACTTGCCTCGGGCGAGCGCGGTGCATTTAGTACGAAACCTTTTTAAAGGAAATAATTAATACGTATTTAACTTTTTTTTGTAATAACACTGGATGACTTTTTCTAAGCCCGTCTTGTTTGCCACAACTCTAAACTGAAAATCTGTTGCCAAACACTTGTTAATGTGTTCCGGCAATTATACTTGAGAGCTAATCCCCGCTATCTTTGGCGGGTTTAACCATTTCAGATCACATTATTATTTACCATCGGGTGAGTTTAGTGAAATGTTAAATCTTATGAGCATAAAAAAGTCAACAATAAAATAAGCGTGACTTATTTCGAGTATTGGAAGCAAACATCAAACGTGGTCAGTTATGTGATGAAAAATGAATTAACAATCAATTTGTATTTTTCATGGTATGATAACTATTTTCAGAAACACTTGGAATAATAAAAAAAGATTGTGTTAATTGTTACAAACGATCCTTGATATAAAATAATTGTAGAAAACTTGGAATTGTTTAATTGACGTATTTACAATACGACAGGCGACAGTAAAATGATAGAATAAAATTCATAAATATTGTTTTTATTTCACATTTGAATTGAAGGTGGTAGGTTAAAATCAATTGTAACAAGCTTATGTTTTCGTTGAAAACAAAAACAAAGGATATAAACATAGCAGGGTGGTGGAACATTTTCTAATACTGAGCTGTTTCTTTTGCACGACACAGTTAAACACGTTATACGTTTTAATTATTGTAAAGAAAGTATGTCTGCATAAAAGTAAATATATTATTATCTTCGACTTCCTTTTTCAAGTTGGTCCAAAAGCTGATAAATGACTAAAAAACTTTGACCTCTCGCAATTTTTCCAGTGCACCGAACATCGACAATGTGAAAACTCGAAGAATGCCAAATCTTTGTGCAAAACTTTAATCAGACGAGTGTAAATAATGACAGGCATTTGTACACGTCTCTATTGATGTGTACGAGGCGATGTTGCTCACAAAAACTTTCTACGCTTTCGGCATACACTGCCTAGGGGAAAAGTGCTGAATAATTTTTGCCAAAGTGTCGGTCGATGCGATCCTTTCGTGGTCCTTTTTACATTAAACGCTAGTATTTTTTACTTAGTTCTGTTTTTTCTTTTGTATTAGAGGAATAAATGTTATTTAAACAGTTCTATGTAGAGAAATGTAGAATCTGATTAGCCTAAATTTTGTCATTTTTTATCCAGCTACATAATATCAGATTTTCTTTTGTGTGTTAATTTTTAACCTGATTTGTTGTTTTAACCCTTTCGTAGTACATTTTAAATTAAATGTTTCTATTTTCGACTTGGATCTGTTTTCTACTTGGCTTCACAGAAATAAAAAAATATCCAGGCAAGTTGACGTAGAATCTAATTAGTCTACATTTTGAAAATTTTTTTTTAGTTAGTCATAAGACATTAATTATTTTTAATACAATACATTAATATAAGGCAAAATTAGATAATAAAAAGATTAGAAGATAGAATTTCAATGTTAAAATAGCTTGCAAACGGCATCAAAGCTTATATTTTTAGACTTATGACACAGCTGTTCGAATGCAACTAGTATTGTAATGGTCTACTTGCATTTTAGAATTAATGCGTGGTGTACATTCACATGATACGGTTTTGTTTTTCGTTTGAATAGTTTATAATTTTAGGGAATGATTTTATATCGTTTTTTCTGGTGTAAAAATGACTGAATAGCTAATAGCTACCTTGGTTGTAAAAAGAAAAAAAAAATACGAAAGTGATATATAAACAGCAAAGACTTGTATATACACATGTTTTACGTACATAATCATATAACAAGTATGAATAAAGTATTATAAAAAGAATACGTGTATTACTTAATAACTATGGATGTTATTCTCAGCTGTTCGTCACTTATTTTGTGTACGCGGAGTTGTACCTCCTTTTTAATAAAATTCATATGGTTAACTTACAATAACAGTGTCGATTTTCACTGCGTAAATGTTTGAACCGGATGAATACGAGGACTTAATTACCGAACTAATCCATGATGTTATTATTCATTACACAATATTACAAAAACAGCTATTCTTTTTTATGTCTTTATACGTTGTGTATAGTATAATTTATACTAATTTTTGTTATTCAATATTTAGTGTAATCTAGACTTAAATGAAACTAAACACGTTCCGATGTAAAACAAGTCGCATGTGCGCTGGAATGCGACCATTATCGTATTCCAATAGATTTTAAAACCGCTTAAAACGCAATCTTATTTTTTTCGTTTTTAACAGCATTCTCTACAGTCCTATCGTGGTAATTCAGTATTACGAATTTATTACTTGTTACATTTATATTTAAATGGAAGTATTTTTATCTCTTGTCATATAATGTTTGTGTATGAAGTCCTTACATAGGACAATTGATGTTTGTTGCTTTGGTCGATCTCAAATATTTGGTATTTCAAATTAAAATTTGTGTTACATTTAGGCTTGGACCCTACTCCTTAGAATTTGCTCTAATAGATAACCACTTTTTTCAGAATTTGGACAATATCTTGTAAGGTATTAAATTTAATTCCACTGAGACAGTCCAGACTGCCTTAAAAGATTTTATTGATTATGACTCCCGCTACTTTTTCTGTCTGTTCGCGATAAACTCATAAACTGCTGAAGAGATTTTTATTCGGTTTCCACCAGTGGAAAGAATGATTCATGAGGTTTAGGTATATAATTTGTCACAGTTTTTTTTTATTATCAGATCGGGAACCCGTCCGCCGGGCCCACTATTACCTAAAATATAAAACCCACTAAATGACTTTCCAAGAGTCCGCCAAAAACTCACTCATACAACAATGTTAGCTTTTCTACCCGTCATACCAACAGCTGATAGATTAAAAAAAAAAGAATTTTATATTGTGTATTAATTTAATATCACAAAACATTACTAAATTTACATTACATCCTTTCCAAACTCTGTGTATGGAGGTCTATACGAACGACAATGCCCCGCAACTATCACGGAAATGTCTAATAGATTAATACACGATATTGTGAAAATTGCTAAAGAAAATCTTCCGATCCGTTTTAACGTATTTATGAAATTTAAAACAGGACGTTAGATGCAATCGATGAAGGCGATCAAACGAGATTCTTAAAATCAAACGAAATTGTAATGTGAATTATTATCTTGACACACTTTTTATATCCAGCCATAACTTTGAATTTAATTTACTGGAAAAATGTAGTGGATTGTTTATCAATTATTTAAGTCATAAATAATGATGCAACAGACATCAAAATTTATCGTTTCGTACTTTGCTTTTAATGAAAATATACTTAGTCGGTTCATTTTAGTTTCCTTATTAACGACTAGCCACTGCCTGCTACTTTGTTCTTATAAAAATGATTTTATTCTTTCTTAAGCATATTCTTTTTTAAATTATCTAAATTACCTGTAAGCGAACTTAAAATAATTTTAGTTATTTTTAGAATCATTTTGTTACCTAGAAATCTATCGCGGTTTGTAGAATTACCTGTTTCCTCTTGGAAATTGTTTTTTTTTATTTAAATATTTTTTTTTTATTAAAATTTAATTAAATGCGATGCTTTATATCGATTCATTGTATAGTAAATTTTAAATTGTTTTTTTTTTTTTCTGTGAGACGTCTATAGGCACAGGTAAACCTGATTGTTGGTATGGCGAGTGTGTGAGACGTGGCGACGCGATACCATGCGGAAGCAACTGTGCGCAATCTCTCTTGCCGCACTGAGCTCGCTTACCTATAGTGTAATTTGAGAATCTGAGATTCGTTTCATTCGAATAATTTCGATGTTTCATATCTGCCAGGCGTCCTGTGACCGCTCAATTTTTTATTATGGTAAATTTAACAACATAACTTAATGATTTAACCTAGATATACTCTTAAAACTTAATCTACCTCTAAAAGTTTCGTCCAAATCGATTCGTCCTATGGGTGATTACCCGATACAAAGTCAGACATTTGATATTTTTGCCATTAATTACTGTGGATTAAAACATTTATCTATACTTCTATACTAATATTATAAAGAGGTAAAGTTTGTGAGTTTGTGACGTCGTAGGGGGTAATCTTAGGAACTACTGGTCCGATTTGAAAAATTCTTTCAATGTTATATAGCTCATTTATCGATGATGGTTATATCATATCATCACGTTAAGACCAATAGGAGCGGAGTGCCAATGAAGAATGTTTAAAAATCAGGGTTTTGTTTCGTCTTCAGAGCTTTCGCTGCATGTTAACGTTAGCCTAAAGTGTCTATTACACGCGAACGAAGTTGCGTGAAGAGGATAGTCACACAATACAATACAGATTCATTATGCAATACACATATAAATATATATATATAAACTAATAATTCTAGTTTTGAAATGCATAAGTGTACTTACGATTAATTGTTTTTTTTTTATCATAAGAGGCAAACGAACTGTTGGGTGACCTGATGTAAGTGATCACCACCGTCCATAGACACTTGCAACACCAGGGGAGTCGCTAGTACGTTGCTAGCCTGTATTGGTGGCGAGAGGAGGGGAAAGGAAGAGGAGAGGGGGAAGGTGAGGAGACATGAGCATCCGGCGCACTCATGGACCGAACGAAACGCAAAGCACTGTTAACTTCATGTCGGTGTTTCTGTGGGTCTGACGATACTACTCAGGGCCAGTAAAAGCCAGTAATAGTTTCAGCGTGACTCTACCACCTACATAGTCTCATTTCAGAGTATAAATTGAAAAGAATAGTAGAGTATATTACGAATCGAAAATGTTATGATAATTTTAGTAAATACTCGTTTCGTCTTGTTAGTTTTTTACCCGTATTGAGGCCTCACTTTTAATTACTTCCGTTGTTCCGACCGTGACACCGGATGCTTTCCAGACTGAAGTAAATTATACTTTTTTATGGAAACGAATTTGTAATGTGATATTATAGTTGACTGACTACATTATCATCATTTTTACTTAGTTAAGTTTCTAAAGTTTATAACATACTAATTGTGCCCGCGGCTCCGCTGACGTTTTTTTTTATATTACAGGAGGCAAACGAACAGGCGGGTCACCTGATATTAAGTGATCACCACCGTCCATAGACACCAGCAATACCAGAGGAGTTGCAAGTGCGTTGCCAACCTGTATTGGAGGTATAGCGGGAGAGGGAAACGGAGGGTGGGAAGTGAGAACGGGAGGAGATGAGCCTCCGGCGCTCTCACTGACTGAATAAAACGCAACAATGCAATCACTGTTACTTCACGTCGGTTGTATGAGAGGGTGGTAGTACCTCGGGCGAGCCGAACCATTCATACTGAAACCAATTATAGCATCAGCGTGGCACTATATGACTATTTGTGGTAGTAAATGTGGTAGGTCTATTTGCTGAATTTCGGCCGCTGTACTTGAAAGTCATTCTCTCTCTATTAGTTTAGAGTGTTTACCACCATCATACCACATCTCATAATGTTGTGATTAAAACGCTAAAACCTATTTATCTATCTATTCTATAGGAATATAGATCAAATGTTGCTGTACTTTTTAGATTAAAAAAAAATGTTGTAGGTATCTTGGAATGAGTATTTAAATTATTTTTATAAATTTAGATAACCCCTAACCCCATCAAGAAAATCATAAAGCATATCCTCGAGTAACATTTAATCTTGGTTTCATTAAAATCGGTTCACTCTATCAAAAGTTATTGCAATTTTAATGACGACACGATTTAAGTACGACAGAAAAATAGACAAGTAAAGGACCTTAATACATTCAGATATGTAATTTAATTACTCACTGTTTATTACATTAGGTTTCCGCGGAAGGAATTGCGGATACGTAATGTATAAAATACTAGCCTCTGACCGTGACTTCGTTCCCGTGGAATAGATACTTTGGGCTAAAGCTAACACGCAGCGGAAGCTCTCAAGAAGAAAAAAAAACCCCGATTTTTAAACATTCTTCATTATTGATCTTAGCGTGATGATATATAACTTATAATCATCCTCGATAAATGAGCTATATAACATTGAAATAATTTTTGAAATTGGACCAGTATTTCCTGAGATTACCCCCTACAACGTCACAAACTCACAACGTCACAAACTTTACCTATTTATAATATTAGTATAGATAACGAAACTCTAAAATATACAGTAATCCGGTGAAACTGTTAAGACCTTGCTAGGTCAATAGCATAGTCAGTTCGAGAAAAAAAAATCTAAAATATACGTCTTAAAAATGTTTTCAAGGTTAATGAAGAAGAGTTCGCGTAAAAGGTCGATTTTCAAAGTTTGTTTTACTCATTAAATAACATAAATTTTAGCGAACAAAGTCATGGGATTTCGTCAAAATGTAAACAACACTTACATAAATTATATTAATTTATTTCATCAGGTTTTCGTGGCAAATCAACAATGGACTGGCCATTGATTTTTATTACTCTGAACAATAAAGCTGGGAATAAACTGACAAAAACCAACATTTTGGCAAATATTTTCGTACCTCTATTTTACCTCTACTGACCTAAATTTATGGGCCCGGGGAATGATGTCTGGTATATTTCATTTGTAAGAGCAGGGGTATTCATGTTTTGTGTGCCTTGTTATACAATTGAGGTAATTTTGTTCATAAAAGTTGCTTTGAAATTCGTTCCATAAAGCTGAAATGTATGCACTGGTAAAGTAATAAAAAAATAGATACTAGTCAATAATTTCGTTACATACTATTTTTACTATTCTGTAATTTACCTGTGAATTTCCTTCGTCTCTCTAGTGTTTTCTTATAAGCAAATGGGGTGTAAGGGGTGTCGAGTAACATCTTAAGACTTGAGACACCCAAGCCAACCTCACCTCCACGTGGTGCACCCTGCTGATCAACGAACGAGGCAATGGCGATAGCGGGGTGGTAGGGTTTTACAGCCCGACTGGGTCGCAACCACCATGTATATGGCCAAAAAGCCCGTCATAGTGACTCGCTTCTGCGTGTCGCGTTTCGGGATCAGCCTGTGCATATCCAGTACTGGGTGACTTTCGTCATTATGGTCGGCATGACAGCGGCAACCGGCGATGGATAATCTGTCTATCGGTGGTTGCCGATGTTTTTGGATTGTACTATGCTTAACATTAGGCACAGTGTAGTCACTTTGTCGTGCTTCAATAAAAAAAAAAAAAAAAAAACTCTGCACTCGCAATGAGTACCTATTGATAGTCTGGTTGGTAAAAACTTGAATGAACCAAATCTAGTAAAAATTTGATATTATTTATATACTAGAAACAATGACAAATTTGTTTTTTTTTTTTTATGTATCAGATGAGACAAACGAACAGGCGGGTCACCTGAGGTTAAGTGATCACCGCCGTCCACAGACACTAGCAACACCAGGGGAGTCGCAAGTGCATTGCCAGCCTTTGTTTGAGGACAGTGGGAAGGGAGGAGGGGATGAGTGAGAGGGAGAAAGAGGGAGGGGAGGGTAGGTAGGTCTGTGGTACTCTCACTGACCGAACGAAACGCAACAATGCAAGCACAGTTACTTTACGTCGGTTTTCTGTGAGAGGGTGATACTACCCCAGGCGATTCGATCCATTCATGCTGAAACTAGTAATAATAAGTTCAACGTGGTTCTACCACCTACCAAATAGTTTTTTTTTTTCGATCTGACTACGCTATTGACCCAGCAAGGTCTTAACAGCTTCACTGGACTACAACTTGTCCCATGTTTTAAGCTTACTAAGGTCAGTAACAGTTTTTTGGAAAATAGCATTAGGTTTTATTACAAAGTGCCAGAGTACATCACTGATTTGCTGAATAGTGAGTTCAAGCACTATGTCAATGAGTTTTAATGTCTAGATGCTATTAATAGGGCGGATCAATACTTAAACGATGGTGATGTGTGGTAATGTCGATCCTTTTTGGGCATCTATCAAAATCAAATATATGTTTTTTAAAATAATGTATGATGCAAAGATATACCAGATCGAATTTCTTGCCGATTCTTCTTGATAATTGGGTTGTAATCTAGAACAATAGTAGTTTTAAAGTTCATAAGCCCCTTCTCAGGTCCTAAACTAAATAAGGTATTTATGATTCTGATATTTAATACCGATACGTTTGTAAGCCAGCATGACATTGACCTTTGCCGAACAAAACAGTAGAAACAATAATCATATTATGCGAAGAATTTTTACGTTTAACTTATTCCAGTGTCGGAGACTTATTCTAAATTCAGTTCGTGTTCTTTCAAGTGAAACATAAACAAAAGTATAATTGTACAGTATTTCCGTCATACAAAATAAGAAAGAAAGAAAAAAATTGCGGAACAAAAGCTTACGGTTCACGTTCTGGTTTGTTTTATTCGTCTTCGCGATAAGGCGTGTCGGTTTCGTTCCTAATTACTTAAAAACGATGTTGTCTGGAACCCTTACTATAAAACTCCGAACAATTAATCTTGCTATAAAGCTAATTTCGTTTTAAACATTCTACATAACAATTATACGAGTACTTTGAGGCATATTGGTCGTTATATCGAGTTCCAAATATTAGATTAAAAGCTATCAATTTTTGATGTTATTGGTTTCGTGAACATATAGTAAGGGTAAAGGTGTCTGCTTTCTCTTAATTACAATAAAAGCGGAAGGATCCGTATCGTTCTAAATCACAATCGTGACGAAAAGATTCTTGGTAGGAGAAATTTAATACTTGTATGATTTACAACGGATTTTACGCGTTCTGTTTTTTTTTTTTTTTTAATTTATCTTCAGTGTAGTTGCGTGCCCCAATTCAATCAACAGATTGCTAATTTCATTAGAATTTCTAACAATAGTTCAATAGCAGCGTGTTCAGGCACTTGTGTATCGACGTAGGTTCAAATCTATGTGTATTAACCAGAGCTTTCTTTGATTGTAAGCATCGTGATAAACCAATAACATGGTGGTAAGGTCTTTTCTAATGCTCGCCTGGTTAGTTTCTACATTTAAGTTGGAGTTTCGACAGCTACACCTAAGCGTACGTCCAGAGTGGACACTCAAATCGAGCTTTGAGCGTGGTGGGGTGTGCGGTGTTCTTCGACGCAAATGCACTCAGGCGCCACCCAGGACACCTACGTGTTAATGCATATGTTTGAAATGAACGCCGGATGCTCAGCCACGGCCGACGCTCGATTTGAGTGTCCACTCTGGACGTACGCTGAAAAGGGAGGTGGTCCACCGGCGCTCTCGCTGACCGAACGAAACGCAACAATGCAAGCACTGTTAGTTCACGTCGGTTTTTTGTGAGAGGGTGGTACTACCCCGGGCGAGCCGACCCTTTCATGCTGAAACCAGCAACAGCTTTAGCGTGGCTCTACCACCTACTATGATTGACGTCATACCTTTATAACTACCGTCTCCAACATTATGATATACATTTACAATATTAAAATAATTAACCCATCCGGTGTAATTAAGAAAAGAAAATGTCTCCAACAAAGCTTTACAGTAATAAAATGTTACGGGTTGCGAATTATTGACACGAGAAATAAATTTGCTCTCTTAAGACGCGTGTCTTAGGCGCGATGCCAAATTTTAATGAGTACACGCGTTACGACTTACGTTGTGAAGACGGAAAATATTACTGAACAACCGTCCTTGACTCCTTTGCCAAAACAAATTTTAATACATCCTTTACTTTGTACAGCGTCTGATGAGACGTCACAGTCAGTGAGACTCTATTCTCTAGATGATATTGCTCTGTGAATAATAAGAACGTTACTATTTTTCGTTTAAAAGATTGAATTTTAGCCTTTTAATGTTGTATTCTTGTTGTCTTATACTGTGTTGATTATATTTATACATATAATAATCTATATAAATAAGATGGCAGCGGAGTTTTTTTTTGCGGGATTTTAGTCTGTCGTGTAGTGGATTTTATATTTTATTCATAATCCTGTTATTTAACTCTATATTTCGTAAATTTGGTGGTGTTTTACGTAATATAGTTAGTTTATTGTGCATAAGTGAAGTGAATGGAAAATAATACCACGGAGCATGAAATTCTAAAATGCCATAAAAACTTCCTGGAAGAACTAGAAACAAGGGCTCCACCATCTTGTTAGAATATTCATTCACACGACGCTTAATATTGAAATGATCGTACGACGCTTGTAATATTATTGACTACGTGACAATGGCAGTATTAATCTGAAAGATTGATTGGCAAAAAAGCTGGTAGCGGTCTGTGTTTGGGTATGCATCAGATAAAACTATTAAATAGACTGTTATTATTGACGTGGAACATCTATAGGCGGAGGGTAAACCTGATTATTATCGTGGCGAGGCAAACCACGAACATTGCACTATTAACGAAATACTCAAAAACATTTGCAACCCTATCTTGTAGGCCACTTGTTCTACTGGTGTTACGTGGGATGCGCCGACGAACTAGCGCCCTTTGATAAATGTCGCCAAACACACCGCGCCACGCTGCTGGTTGAATTTTTGTATTTAATAAAAATGAATATTTATGTAACAAAATAAATAAGGAGTCATTATTTTATGGAATTAATTTTTAATTAATTTTATCTTTTCATTATGCCATAACTGATTTCTGCCGTAATTTGTTCTTTTATGCATATAACTTAAACAAAACAATTTTGATGTTCACATCTGCCAGGCGTCCCGTGACTCTAAAAAAATCGAGGCAAGGAATGCCTACAAAACAATGAAATAACTGTGTTCTTTCGGGACCTGTTAATTCAATTATAATATGGTTATAGTCTGAATTATTTAAATTGAAATTATTAACATTGGTTTATTACTTTTATTAAATTATTAACTGGTTTACACATCTACTGGTACTCCGAGTAATAATTATATAACTACATTTTTATACAGTTTATCAATACATCAAAACATGATGGGCTGCAAAAGCTTAATACTAAAAATCAAATATAATCTAAATAATGCTACATATCAGGCCGTTATACTATGTGTTGCTAGTCTGATGTAAGCGCAATACGTCACGAGCATGTCGGTGACGCCTCACTAGCATGATGTCATCGGTAACGTGAACCCTTTAAGTGTTTGTAACCCTTTACAAAATAAATTTACTTTTAAATCACTCAGCGCGGATAAATAAGTTTACACATCAGAAATTATTAAATTCTTCGTTTAATATGAGATAATGAGCGTTTTAGAAAACTAGAATTTTGTAAGTACTATGCGAGATGTGTGTAACGTAAACGGAGTCGCGGATGTCAACTAATTTTTTTATCTTTATTTTTGGCAACCAATCTTTCAGATTATTACTACCATTGTCGTGTAGTGAATAATATTACAAGAGTCGTGTGATTATTTCAATATTTCTATATTTCAATACTATAACGAGACGGTCACTCCCTCGTTAGATCTAATCTACCAGGGAGTTTTTGTGGCATCACAGAATTTCATGTTCCGTGGTATTATTTTTCATTCACTTCACTTACGCACAATAAACTAATTACATTACGTAAAACACCAGCACATTCACAAAATATAGAGTCTAATAACACAAAATTATGCATAAAATATAAAATCCACGATATGACAGACTAAAATCCCGCCAAAAACTGTGACAACTAGTTATTGCATTACATATCATACATTTTATCTTTATGTAATCTTTCTCCGTATTAACTTTAACTATGTGAAATTGCAAACTCTGCGTGAAAAAGATTTAAATAAAAAAACTTTACGAATTATTCCAACTAGTTCATACATACAAATCAAATTGAAATCTCTTTTGTTTTTCTGGTATAATATTCGAAACGGTCCAACCGCTTAGAGTGAGACAGAGAATATTTCAAAGTATCATGTAGGCCAAGTATCATTACACTTTTTATAGAGGACAGGTAGAAATGATAAAACTTAGTTAAGCTAAAATTAATAAAAATCAGATCATAAATAACTTAGATACAATTAAAACAACCAAACCATTTGAATTCGAACCACCATGTGAACCAGTTTATATTTATACAAATATAATAAAACTGGAGGGTTTATTTGCTTATAATTACGCGTTAATCTCAGGGGCTACTTGTATTTCCGATAAAAAAATCTCAGTGTTAGATAGCTAGTAAAGGATAAGATATCGTATAGGAAGGCTATAAGCTATATATCATCACGCTAAGACCAATAGGACCGGAGCACCGATAAAGAATTTTTTAAATGTTTTTTTCTTTTGAGACTTTCCGCTGCGTGTTAGTGTTAGGCCAAAATAATTATTCCACGCGGACGAAGTCGCGGATAAAAGCTAGTGACTTTTTTTTCTTTTTTTATAACTGTGCCTGATGGTAAGCACAGTGCAATCCAAAAACAACGGCGACTGCCGAGAGATACGTCATTAAGTTTCTTAAGTTTCTTCCTTAATGTTTGTACAGTAGGTATAGTCTAAAAAGCAGCATTGTCATAAGAACTTTACTTATAACATTTTGCTAGGTGTCGTTCAAAAAAGTCCCAGGTGGTTCCGACTTTATATTCTTACCCGCGGGTAACAGAGAAACCGAGTTAATGTAGTTTTTTCGTCGTGGGTACAAAAGGTTTCATTATTCGGTTTTGATTATCTCCATGGTCGCTAAAGCCAAGGATAAGTGTCTTAAATGGATCTTTTTTTTTAAGTCCATTTTGAGTTCGTTTTATATAAGAGAAGTCTTAGACACACAGCTCAGCTCAGACTAAAATCAATAGTTTAACGATAATGAATTAATAGGCAAGAGTCAATGAAGAACACTGTATACATTACAAAGTTAAGGGTTATCTTAATCACCGTTTTAATTGTAGTATGGCGAAGTAGCTGTAGTGTAAGTTAAAGCTGTATACTATAAAACACTAATAAAAACTACGATGATCTTTTAAAGATTCACAATCCATTAGTGATAGGTGACTTGCAATTATATAGGTACTAGCCTCTACCGGCGACTTCGTCCGCGTAGCATAGTTACTTTGGGCTAACGCCAACACGCAGCGGAAGCTCTTAAGCTCTTTTTCATTAGTGCTCCGCTCCTATTGATCTTAGCGTGGTGACATATAATCTATAACCTTCCTCGATAAATGAGGTATATACCACTAGAAGAATTTCGGACCAGTTCAAACCATCGGACCAGTTTTTCCAAATCGGACCAGTAGTTCCAGAGATTATCCCCTTAACGTCACAAACTTTAACTCTTTATAATATTAGTATGGATAATAGTCGGCTTCTTTTTGGCAGTTCTGGAATTAGACGGAGACAGCCGGCTAAGTTCAATTTCCTGTAGTAAATAGAATAATGCTATAGCCATTATCTTTGTTTATCACATTCATTGCGCTTTGCGATAGAAAGAACCCTTCACAAAACTCATGCAAGCCTATCTCATTAGGATGTCTCACTATTATCTCCGATGAGCCAAATTAAATGCCAGGTACTGTAGATGGATGTCAACTAACTGATCATTGAGATCCAGTTGGTACAGTTCGATACTGACCTACCTTTGCCTTCTATTGATTATTAGATATACACACCTGAGCCAATCACTAAGGCGAGTGTTACGCCTGCTAATTGATAGGAATTAAATGGGATACAATTACTATATTCTACCACACGGTAAACCCTATAGCCACGATTGGCATACATAGTCTAGTGCATCTAAAGCAATGCTTCAGTTTTTTTAAATCTTAAACATCCTGGATTTTAAAGCCTATGTGAATACTGTCCAACCGTCTGAGTTAAGGACTACTTCGAGTACTTTTTCCTTCCAGAAGTGTTTTGCATATTATAGTCTCTTCTATCTTTTAGATTATAACGTCTATGCCAATCCATCCAGTTTTAATTGTTTTAATATACCGGACTCTTTGTACAGTCCATAGCTGTATCCCGTTGGCCATTTTTCATCCTCTAAAAGAGCATCAGAAATGCCTCTGAATATTTTACATTCCAACGCCAGTAGGGAATTTTCGACTTTTTGACTAGTATCAGCTTACAGGTTTGATGGATAGTATAAAAAATGCGATGCTGTTTGATATTTTTTGTAAGCCACGTTCATTTTTAGGCATAATTTTTTTGAGCCTTTTTTTGGATCGCTCCTCTATTTTTTATTAGATTTGGGGAGGTACAGTGGCTTCGCTGTCTCCTTCAACTGACAGCTACAGTATATTTTTTTATATAATTAAATCCTTTACTAATATTATAAAAGCGAACGTTTGTTTGTTTGTTCAGCTTTCAAGATTTAGTGGTAGAGCCAGCAATGGGTCGGCTCACCCGGGATAGTACCACCCTGTCATAGAAAACCGACGTGAAGCAACAGTGCTTGCATTGTTGCGTTTCGTTCGGTCAATAAGAGCACCGGAGGCCCACATCTCCCTTCTTCCTTCCCTCCATCTCTCATTACTCCTCCCCTCTTCCCCACCAAACAGGCTAGTAACGCACTTGCAATTCCTCTGGTATTACTGGTATCTATGGACAGTGATGATCACTTAACATCATGTGACCCACCTGTTCGTTTGCCTCCTATCATATAAAAAAAAAAAAAAAAACTAATCAACCGAGCGTCGACAAACTTTGCACACGCGTTATCAGACGGTATAGGGACGTAGGATATATGAATAAAGAGTATCTTTTATCCATAGAAAATGTACTATTAAGGATAGAGAGATATATTTTACCTCACAGGTTAAAGTGAATAATATTACGAATATCAAATGAAATAAATTGAAAATAGCAATAATTCTTAGTTAATTTTGCAAATATACTCAAACACAATTACATTTTTTACTTAAGCACTTATTTTTCGTGAACGATTGTCTTCAGGTACTAATTAATCTGGAGTTCTGTATTTACTATTAAGTAGATGAAAGTTCGTTAGAGAACTACGCCTCAAAAATTGTAACTTAATAAAGTGGTCGGTAAGAACTGGTCATAATATTTAATAGAGTACTTTATTCCAAAAATCATCATTTCTTCGCCTCAAGCTAATATAATTTCCTGTAAAGTTTATTACCGTACGTCTCGCGCTTACATTCGGCGTTACTCTCAGCTTTCGGTCACAATTCGCTCGTTTTTTATTACACAATGCACCCCCAAATACGGAATAAAAACATCACTAAATTCTAAAAGAAGCGCAATTCTATAAAAATAATCACACCGTGGCCTAATAAAAAAATCTTCAGTTTTATCACAGGACTATAGACTTTAAACCGTAAGAGCGTGGATTTAATATCTCATAACAACACATACTTGTACTATAGCTGTCGATCTTTCAAAAGCCATAAAATGAATTTGTGAGGTTTAAAATGTGGTGGATGCCTATTACCGAGGATTTTGATTGCCCAACTTTAATTTGGACTTGTATAGCCTGTTAAAAGTTATGTTGCTGGTTTGAAAACATTAATAGATATAGTTCGCTGGGCCAGTTACAAATATCGGCCGAAAACCAGGAACTTCAATTGGGTATTAGTATTATACGCGAAAGTTATTAAACTGTTTATGAGATTTTAATGATTGTTTCTTTAGTTTGATCGATTGTTATAATAATAAATATAAAATTTAATGGTGATATGTTATTAAAGCATATTTGTAAAGGACTGTGAGCCAGACGCTTTCGGATTAACTCGTGTTGTAGGTGTTTTATGGGCCGCCGAAAATGTAATGTCATTCTTCAGATATAGGATAATATCGAATTCTTTCTTCTAAGGAATATAGGACTAGAAGTAAGTTTTTATTGACATTAAAAATATATTTATTGAAAATGATGTGGTTAAATCAAAAATGTTTTCTTTTTAAAGTAATTATTTGCATCTGAAAGAAACAAAAGAATTAATAGTCAAATTCCATATATAACTGATCGTTTCAATTATGTCCCTACTCTTGTATCGAACTATGAGGCGTTATACGACTTAAATAAAGAAATCTGGCTTAACAAAGCAAGACTAGGAAAAATTTACTATTTTTCATATAAATTGAATAATAAATTGAGATTTGATGATCGTGAATTCGTACCACTGCTTTTTTATATTAATCTGAATTATTTATTTTAATATTATTATGGTATTTAAAATAGTAAACTAAGAAGCTAATAAAATATCGCTAAACCGGAAATCCCTCGTGTAATTCATGTGTACATTTTTATTTACATTATTATTCATTTATATTTATTAAAAATTTTATACACTATTCTTAATGAAAATGTATTTTCCTATTTATTTTTAGTTATGTTTTCTAAAAAACGTGTTTTATAGTTTTTTTTTAACTATTATTTATTTATTGTAGCAATATAAAAGGACTGCATTATGGCTGATAGTAAGCACAGTACAATTCAAAAACAATGGCGATCATCATGAGACAAAACATCCATCGCCGGTCGCCGCTGTCATGCCGGCCTGCGTAAATGTCTATTCAAATAAACGATAATGTGAACAATACCACCACGCTGATTATGACTCCTATTCTCATGACTTTGTAATACTCGGGCACAAATAAACATGTGCTAAACACGTACGTTTGGACGATGTACAATAAGGACTCCGCAAAGTTAAGAAACACTATTTAGTGTATTCTGTCTCGTTCTCTCACACAGTAAATTCTATAAACGTATATGTTTGTTTCGCATAGATATCGCTTTTTCGTTTCCTCTACTTTCAAATCACAACGGGATCAAAGATTTTGTTTATAAGATAAATACAGGCAAGCCCGACAGATATTCTCGGAGTTCCGATTCTGACGCGGCTGGGAATGGTTGTGTCCGCACTTGGAGCGATATTTCGTGATTATTGTGTTTCAGTGTATACAGTATAGCCTTCGCTATTACTTCGTGAGTGTTCGGCTTTCACCTTGAAGTGCCGATCCGGCTGATGTAGCGCACAGTTGCACCACACCTGGATAACATCTGCGTTCTTTTTCTTGAAATTGAGTGAGACCCTTCTTTTGTATTTATTTATTGCTTTGTTTATTATATTATATTGGTACATTTATTTGTTTACTCGTTATTTTATCCATTTATTTACGTAGTCCTTTATCCTTTTAGTCCTCATCTCTTTATAACTTTATTTATTTCAATTATTTATTTGTTTAGTTATCCATTTGTTCTATATCTATGCAAATTATATTATTTACCTTGCCTTTATATCCTGTATTGCTTTCTTCTTCTGATTCATTTTAAATAGCTCTCGATCTGAACCTGGGATAGACTCGTAATTAACCCGTTCGGCGTGCCCCCTGCCTTTAAGGCAGGGAAGTTGGTTCGCGTTCCCCCTCAAGCCACGAAATGGCCCTTTTATTTATGAAAAGTCTCCGGACGGACTTATTAGCGAATGGAGTTGACGAAAGCATCGTCGACGCCGTTCTCGCGCGTCACTGTACCCCGTCCGAGAAGGACGTGCAATATGAAGCACGTGTACCAACCGCGAACTCGTACTCGCCACTATCCCCGATAGACCCCGCTGATAGGGCTCCAATCGTCGCGATGGAGCTAGACGTCGCGACACCCGCCGCTTCCTCCGCGTTCAGTCACGCCGGCGTGCCCGTACTCGCGCCCTCGTCCTCGCCTTTATCCGCGATAGACAAGGACGGTTTCATAACCGTCTCGAAAAATAAAAAATCGTCCTGCCCCTCGCTACGCGATTCCGACTCGCACTCGGGCCCAATAGGTCCGGCAGTAAAGGTCCCGTGCCACGAGACCAATAGAATAGATGGCGCCCGGGCGCCCAACACGATCGCGCAACACGCCAAAACAAAATTGAGCTCTGGCAGATCCAGTCCTCTCTCCGTCCCGCTCACTCCAACCGCGGCTAAGAAGCCTCGCCTACCCCCGCCGGTCACTATCCATGATAAGGTGCGATGGATGTCAGTCTCCACCGCGCTGAAAACCTTAGGTATTCAGTACACGTCAGCCCTCAACGCCCAGGCAGGGATTCAGGTTAAGGTAACTACTAGCACCGATCATCATCACAAGCTAACCGAGAACTTACGAGTACAAACGTTAGCTCATTTTACATAAGCACTAGAGAAGGAGCGTCTACTCCGAGTAGTTTTACGCCGTATCCCGGTCGATATCTCAAAAGACGACATACTAGCGATCCTTAAGAACGAAAACTTCCCCGTCCGAAAGGTAAACCGCATGTACCACCCGGTCACTAAGTCCAAGTTCAACTTAGTGTTGGTCATTCTCGACCACACTAAGGAGGGCAAGGAAATTTTTAATATCACGTCCGTGTGCGGTCTCACGGGCGTCACGGTAGAACCCCCACGTAAGTCTCACACGTCCTCGCAGTGCCACAACTGCCAGGGCTACGGTCACGTAGCTAGGAATTGCCATCTCCGTCCGAGATGAGTAAAGTGCTTAGGAGATCACTCCACTAGGGGGTGCCCGCGTACCCCGACCTCAACAGACCCTCCGAATTGTGTTCTGTACGAGAACGCGGGTCATCTCGCGAACCATCGCGGACGTCCCCGCACCCCGCGTACGCAACGCCCTCGCCAAGCGAAGCAGGCGGCCAGAGCGCCTATCGCCGCCACCCGCCCTCCGTCATCGCCTCCACCACTCATGTCAGTGGAGGCCTTGACCGGCCTGCCGGGAGCCTCCCACACCCCGGCAGCGCACGCGCCTACCCCGTGCGGGCCCCTCTGGCCCCCTGGGCTCCCAAACCTCAGCCCCAAGCTCCTAAACCTCAGGCTCAGTCTCCGCAGACAAAGCCTATTCAATACGACCGCCTCAGCACCTTTTCTTTCCACGGCGTTGACTAGATTAGCCAGTTAATGGTCGTACACGACATAGCAGACGTCTTACTTTTTGCTGAGCTTCTCGGCCCTTGCTAGGACAATGAACGAGCTCGTCCGTGCTCATTACGAGTCGGTTTAACAATGTTCGTGGCAATGAATAGGGTTAAACCGCGCGGTCTATCTCTTTCATTTTTTAATGCTAGGAATCTCTCAACACAGCGCGATCTAATAGCTGCCTTTTTGTGCGATAAACAAATAGATATTTTTCTAGTACAGGAAACAATATTAAAACCGAAAATACGTAGCCCGCGAGTCGCGAATTATAACATAATTCGAAATGATCGTGTCATCCGCGGGGGTGGCACCTAAAATTTACTTCAAATGCTCGTTATACTGCATGCCGATAGATCCGCCCGCTCTAACCAATATGGAAGTGTCAGTGTGTAGACTAGGGATGACCGGTCATCCATCCATTATAATAGTGTCCGCGTATCTCCCGCCGACTAAAGAATTATTAAAATCCGACTTAGAAGCGTTATTTGAATTAAGAGACTCCGTTATAATAGCGGGGGACCTCAACAGCGAGAACGTCATCTGGAACAGTCCAACTACTTCTCGTAACGGGAAGATTTTGGACAGACTAGGCGACGATCTAGCTTTTGACGTCATAGCCCCTATGGAACCCACTCACTTTCAAGATAACTGTCGTCCGACAGTATTAGACGTAGCTCTCCTTAAAAACGTCACGCTTCGGGTACGACTCATACAAGTCGTACATGAACTTGACTCTGATCACCGTCCCGTTATACTACTGTTAGGTTCGAGCTCGGATGCCACCCCTCCGTCGGTTAAGGTGGCAGATTACGCGAAACTCGCACGCTATTTCAAAGACAATCCTACGTCTCAAAGTTTAGACAGGATTCCGGACGTGTTGGTGTCAAAAGCCGACGCGGACCTGACTATTGATTCCCTGGTCGATTACAGAAAATCGCGATCGCTTACGCTCACTACGGCGCTCACTACGGAAGTTAGTTGAGAATCGAATCTCTGAGATCCGGGCCGACAGGTGGGACGGTCTTCTGGAGAATATCCAGCCGTCCCGCCTGGCGTTCTGGAAGCTCACGTGTACATTCAAGTCAGCCGAGACTATTCCGATACCCCCTCTCGAGAAAGGCCCAAGGTTGCCTCCCGCGTTTGACAGAATAGATAAGGCGGAGTGTCTCGCCGCGAGTCTAGAAAAACAATGCTCACCGAAAACAGCAAACACTGACTCTACCCATATTGGTTCGATCGAGTCTTCCGTCGAGCGTACACTCGCATCCCCGCCGACGGATACACTAACCCCTATCACTTTTGACGAAGTATCGGATGCCATCAAGCGTTTAAAGCTTAGGAAGTCTCCAGGTCCCGATGGGATCAGGAATGAGGTATTGCGACTCCTTCCTGATCACATCATAGCTCTACTGGTCTGCATCTTCAGTGCGGCCATTTTCCAGCCGCCTGGAAGAAGGTCATAGTGATAGGCATTCACAAGCCCGGCAAAAAAAGCTACGCTTCTCGATAGCTACCGCCTTATTAGTTTATTAGATACGCTAGGTAAGCTATACGAGCGGCTCCTTCTGAACCGTCTCCAGACATCCATATCCAACTTAAATCTGCTACCGCCGGAGCAGTTTGGTTTTCGCGCGGAATACTCTTGTACAAACCAAGTGCACCGCCTCACGAAGTACATTCTAGCTAGGTTCAACGCTAACCCGAAACGCACAATAGCTGTCTTTTTCGATATCGCCAAGGCCTTCGACAAGGTTTGGCACGAAGGGCTCATCTATAAATTATGTCAATCTCGTATCCCGGATAGGCTAGTTCACATAATCCGCGATTATCTGTCAAATAGGACTTTCCGCTATAGAGTGGAAGGTGAGCAGTCATTACCCCACCCGATACGTTCAGATGTGCCACAAGGCTCTATTCTCGCGCCCACACTTTACAGTCTGTTCATCAGTGACCTACCTTTGCCCCCGGGAGTAGCGCTAAGTTGTTATGCTGACGATACAGTCATCTACGCTTCCGGATGGATTCCGATACGACTTAGGAAACGCGTTTCAGAGGCCGTTAGCATACTCGGTGACTGGTTTCTGCGATAGCGTACAGAGGTCAACCCCAACAAAAATGCCGCAATACTTTTCGATTCTAAATACCGCGATTACGAGCGTAAACCCAAACCATATCACTTTATACGGCACCGACATTCGTGGACCAAGCAGGTTAAATATCTCGGAGTTACGCTAGACAGATCGCTCTCATTTAGACAACACATAACGCGAGTACGTAACAAGGCCGCCATGGTCACGGCTCGCCTACATCCGTTAGTTTGCCACAAAAGCAAAATGTCCCTCAGACACAAGCTCACACTGTACAAAACTTGCATCCGTCCAGTTCTAACATATAGCTGTCCCGTTTTCGCACATATGTCAGAATATAACTTTAAAAAATTACAAGTAATTCAAAACCGTTTCCTATGTAAGACGACCGGCGCCCTATGGTACGTCCAGAACGAGGATCTCCACAGGGACCTAGAGATGCCCTCTATCGGGGCGTATGTAAAATCACTCACGATTAGCTATTTTGAAAAAGCCGTGAACCATCCCAGCCCGTTAGTGGTATCCGCCGCGGATTACGAACCCGTACCGAACGCTGCGCGTTATAAAAGACATCCGCGACATATTTTTACCAATCCTCCCGACGAAATTACGGCAGCGAATGATCAGTACCAGCTTGTCTCTCGAAACAGAGTGTGTTCACGCCCACGCCCGTGAAACCATAGATCACTCCGCCGTGGTCGGGGGGTTAATTTTGCTCCCGCACACCAGATTAGGCCCCCCTCGGCAGCGACTCAAGCCTAGGTTCGATCCCTTGGCAGAGAGCCCTTGAGTACGCTGCTAGCGCGATACAGTGTAACACAAAAACTTACATCACTGCTACAACACTACACTATCACCTCCACACACGTGCACGCTCACACGCTTACACATGAAAGTAGAAGGGTTTTATTATTTTCCCTTATCGAACTGAAAAAACTCTAATTTTCCTATAAGATAGAGTAAACTCGCGTGTTTACGTCTATCTTCCCCTAAAATCGTCAAATAATATCATTTTTCTATTTTTAGATCCCGGCGCCGGCGCTGTTCGTTTAAACTGTAAACTCGATCTTTTTAATTTTTTCCTGTGGCCGGCCATATCGCGAATCCCTGTCTCGTGCGCCACGGGCAGAGAGCTCTCGTTTTGATACCCGCACACTTTTTGTTCGCGTTATCTTGGCAATATCTTTGTCCGTGGCCACCCGGGTGGGTGCAGAGATATTGCTGTCGCGATACACCCCACATCGATTTTACACATACACAGATAATCAGACATGCACCTTACACATCTGGTGGAAGGGTTTACTTTTCTTCCCTTATCGAACTGAATCGAATAGGTTTAGTTTGCCTCTTTCCGAATTCATGTTGTGTTTTGTATCATGCAATTTTTAATTGTATGATCCAAAAATGGATACATGTATAGCTTAGCATAGTTTAGCTAGGACAGATCGGGTTTTTCTAGGTAACGGCCAAGCCGAGGTGTGCCGAGCACCGTTGAGCAAGTCACCAAAACAAAATCAGCTGAGTGCCTTAAGCGCTCGCCTTTGTACTCCGGTGAAGCTATAAAGATCACAAACAAGGCCAATAGCGTAGTCAGTTCGAGAAAAAAAAAACAGAAACTCTCGTCTATATGAATAAAGAGTATCTACAATTTCTGAGAGATTTTCGTGTTAAAAAAAACTACAGATACAAAAGGAAAAGATTGAACAGAAATTTTGTTTACTCATTTTTAAGTGGATATAGCAATAGTCAACAGTCAACAAAAATAATACAATACCAATAGAAAATAGTAAACTAAGCTGATGACCTAAAACACTTTATCACATAGATACTTAACTTACACTATTAATAGTAATAAAAAAAATACAAATTATATAATAAATAGTAAACATTGAGAAACATTAAAGTTAGGAAAAAAAAGAATAAAAGAAAAAGTTCAAATGTATTATTTATGATTACTAAAATTACTAGTTTTTATACAAATAGAAAGAATGTCTTCCCTTTTTGAATAAATTAATCTTATACAATTTGTTTTAAACTCATGATGTTACATCTATAATATTGCAATTGTTCATTATATTTAATGCTTTATTTTATAAGAATTATTATTATTTTTGTGTAGAATAAAAGTAATATATATTTCGTATAAATGGGTAAATATTATTGTAAATGGGTAATTGTTTTTTCCTTTAATAAGTTTTTACTTAATAATCAGACAGCGGACAAAATAAACATGGCAGAGATGTTTCCCCTAAAAAGTCCACACTTCAAAGAGTTTCATAAATACAATATTCTTTATAATATAACAATATTTTACAAAAACTCGTATATGTTATCGTAATTTTGGCACTCTGCGAACGCTTAATCTCTAGTTTAATTTTAAAATAGTAGTAAATCCATATGACAAATTGCTATCTCCACTTCGTAAATTTGACCTACTTTGTATCGTGAATTCTGGCAACGTCAACAAATTCTAGTGTTATCAGTAAAAAGGCGATATGGGTGTGTTTCAGTCCGACGCCGGTTCTGGAAGAATCTCTTGCCTAACTTTGTAATGTATCACTTACAAGCGGCGAAGTGTAAATTAAATTACTCAGGCCTTTGTGTGAGAGGAAAATGTAATGAAATCCAAATTTCGCTACAATATTACATGACATTGTTTTAGCGAATAAGAGGCAATAGATTAAAGTGAACAATCGACTATATTTACGTATTATGCTCAGTTTTATCATTATTATTATTAATTCGAAAGTAAATTTGCTTGTTACATTTTCAGTCCATATTTACTCAAGCGATCGTCATTACATTTGGTATACACTTTCTCAGGCGTACAAATAGAAAGGTAGAAATAGTTTACTGTTGGAATAACCATACAGTTTCACCGGAGTCCCACCTTTCTTCTTTACACTCCTCCTCCCTCTTCTCCCATTCCCACTCCCCCAAGTTGGCAACTTACTCCCCTGGTGCTGCTAGTATCTATGTGCGACGGTAATCACTACACATCAGGTAATCCGCATGTTCATTTGCCTCTTATGATATAAAAGAAAAAAAAGTGAAGTTAAATTAAATTAAAACAAACAAATTAGAAAAAAAGCATTAGAGACATGTGAAGAAAGAAAATGTCCAATAATCCACCATATAACGAAGAGTGACGTACACTCTGTAGTACTGCAGCGCTCACTTTCGATGGGAGCCCACATGATAAACGAATGTACAGTCCATCATAGTCATGTTACAAAAATAAAGGAACAAACCTATACATACAAATAAGTAACACTGACTCACATAACCCATCATAGATGATCATATTAAAAAGGTATTGCTACTATGACTGTAGTGCAAATACGGACATAGAAACCCTTTAATCTATAAAAAAGTAATATTCTTGAAGCATATATAATTCATACATATATATAAATATTAATCGTAGCGAAGCCATAACCAAAGGCTAGTTTATTATCATTAAAAATCAACCGTATTATTACGAAAAAGTTAAATACGTATCAGATCCTTGCTTTAAAAAGTTTCGGTACGTTCGTGGCAAGTTAATGTTATCCTTTTTCGCAAGACTAACCTAACCTTTTTACTTTTTTTTTTATTAACGTGGGGAAATCTCTTATGGATACGCCACCCTCTCGGGCAAGAGAGTGGCTTATGTCCGACACGCACGGACTAAACCCCACGGTGTACCGTTCGCCGCATGGTAGGGGCGGCCAGGTATCGAACCTGCTATCTTCCTGAACTGCCCTTGTGGCAGCCTGGCGAGTGGATGCCAGGCTTTGTCCTACTTTAAAGAGACTATTGGTTACATAACCAGTCGCCTCTCTTCGTCAGCCTCACCTGTGCTATGGCCCCCGACCCATCCCTTCAAGCTCGGCTACGGTAATGGGAGGAGGCGAGCGTTCCCCCTAGCCGTTGATGTCTAGGGACACCGCCAACAACCGCTCACCTCGGGAGGTCACCTGCGCAGAAAGCGCTAAGTCTAACCTAACCTAACTAAAGCGAGATAAAAGAGCAAGACGGCGATCGAGGTGCATTTAACACGAAAGTACCCAAATTCTCTTAAAGCAAGTATTAACTATGTATTTAACTCTTTTTATAATAAACCCGGTTTTTATTTTAAAGCAGCTCTTGAACTAATTCATCGAAGTTCATTGCTTGATACATACGAACAAGGTGAGAGGTAATATAATTCTAGCCTCAGTGATTCATATCCCACAGGGAAATTTGCTTAATGATTAACGTTTAGCGACAAATAGTATCTGTAATTAAAAAAAGTCTTTTAAATGTTAAACGTTTTATTTACTAATCTTCTAAATTGAAAACTCCCTTGTCGATGTTAAAAGTCGAGCTCCAAATGAAATGTTTTAATTCTGTTAGTGCCTAGTGTTATTACAGTAATTTTGCAAAAGAAAATCTTTTTAGCAAATTGTCATTTGCTTGATGACAGAATATTATTTCACATCATTGAAATTGATTTCGTATGATAATTTTAATTCTGATATATCTATTCACTGTACTTGATAGAAGGAAACGTTTGAACCTATTTAATTTAGGCGTGTAAAGATGGAGATATGTTACGTTTACGCGCGATAATGTATGTTTGATCTACCTATACCCAGAAAACAGTAACCGAAAACAGTTTTTTCAGAGAAATGTATCCTTTATTCTTTCTATAGCCCTTGATAATGCATATGCAAAATTTCATTATGATCTGTTGAGTAGCAAGGCCCTTAAAGCGTGTTATTTTGAAAAAGCCGCGAATCATTCCAATCCGTTAGTGGTATCCGCCGCAAACTACGAACCCGTACCTAACGCTGCGCGTTATAAAAGACGTCCGCGATGCATTTTTACCGACCCTCCTGATTTAATCACGTCAGCGAACGATCAGTACCAGCCTGTCCCTCGAAACAGAGCGTGCTCACACCCACGCCCGCGTAACCACAGATCACGCCGCCGTGGTCTGGGGGTTAATTTCGCTCCCGCACACCCGATTAGGCTTCCCACGGCAGCGGTTCAAGCCTAGGTTCGATCCCTCGGTAGGGAGCCCTTGAGTGCGTTGCTTGCGCGATACGGTGACACACAAATATACATCACTGCTACAACACTACACGATCACCCCACACACGTGCACGCCTACACGCTTACACATGAAAGTGGAAGGGTTTACTTTTTTCCCTTATCGAACTGAAAAACTCTCAATTTTCCGATAATAAATATATGGGGGAGTTGTCGAGGCGTGTATGCTTGGTACACATATACGTTTCAACAACTCATACACATATGAATAGTTAGCTAGGTTAGCTGAGATAGGTCGCGATTTTGCATGCAACAGGCAACAGCCAAGACGAGGTGTGCCGTGCACCCTTGAGCTGGTTGCCATAATAAAATCGGCTGAGTGCCTTAAGCGCTCGCCTTAGTAGTCCGGTGAAGCTGTTAAGACCTTGCTGGGTCAATAGCGTAGACATATCGAAAAAAAAAACCCTTAAAGCGTAACAATTACTCTCATTTTCGCATTCATTGTATTAGTTACAATGAAGTTATGGCCGTAAATGTATTTCCTGTAAAAATCATAAGCGAAATATTTTAGCCTCTGGACTATCTAAAACCATATTAATTTAAAATCAATACAAACGAATATACCTTATGATACATTGGACAAAAAACTGTTGTTAGCATAAGTTAAAAAAATCCTATTTATTATTACATTTGAAAAAATAAATGTTTTCGAACTGACTACGTTATTGGCCTAGTAAGGCCTTAACAGCTTCACCGGACTACTACTTGAAAACGAACATTAACAAATTAAGCGATGTAAAATTACAATTACAAAAATTGAGTAGATAATGATCCGCCATTTTGACATCTGTGTCTTAAAAATCAGCCGAGTGGTTAATGTAGAATTATATAAACCCATAACAAACAAGATATTATAAATTTCTGATACAATTTCTATTAGTATTCAAAATGTTTAGGCCTCCGGTACCTAACTAGTAACGAACCTAAAGTTAAAAATCTGTACCGAAATCCTTGTACTTCTGTTCCAATAGTTGTATTTAAGAGCCAGTCTCTCTAAGCTATCTAGACTATCTTGGGTTACATCGTTAATTAAAATAAAGTGAGATTAATCCTATATCCAAATTAATCCTATAGAGGAAAACAATGTTATTTTTTAATAACAGATTCAAGTATACATTCTGTATATGATTTGCTCGTTGACTCTTAATATCGGCGATCATATAGTGGGCTGAAAATCTTTGTTTCCATATCATATTAGGTTCATATCAGATATTTATTTCCATTAAAGATTTAAGTCTTGCTACTATAGAAATTATACAATAAGTAAAGTGAACTAGTTAGCGAGCTGTTGTAAAAAAATGTATAGGAAGAAGATATATAATAAATTACCAGATATCGATTTAAAAAAGTAGCAAAGTAAACTGTATATACTAAATTAGAATTGTTTTTTTTTCTATACTTTTAATTTCAAGAAGAAAAACAAAACGTTTTTTATTCGAAACGGGTATTTGTTTCATTAGGTCGGTTTATTTGGTTCCGCTCCCGGCTAAGCTATCTCTTTCAGGTTTTATAGCGTCATTGGGTCGTAAAAGCGACTGAAAGCTGCCCTTTCAGTACGTACTTCGCAAAAAAAGGATTTAATTTTTTACTTTCTTAGAGAGTGGCATAGTGTTTGTTACCACAAAAATTTCACGATAACGTGCTGTAGATACATATAGATATATTTATGCCTTGATGATTACATGATTATGTAAGTTGTAGAGCCACGCATCAGCTATAACTGGTTTCAGTATGAATGAGTCGGCTCGCTCGGGGTAGCACTACACTCTCACAGAAAACCGACGTAAAATAACAGTGCTTGCATTGTTGCGTTTCGTTAGGTCAGTGAGAGCGCCGGAGGCCCATCTCCCCTCGTTTCTCCTCTCCTATACCACATTCCCTACATTCCCCGCAAACTCAGACTGGCAACGCATTGGCGACTCTTCTCATGTTTCGGGTGTCTATAGACGATGGTGATCACTTAACGTCAGGTGACCCACCTGTTCGTTTGCCTCCTATGATATACATATATATATATATATATATGTGTAGTTTATAAGATTTATGATATATGAGTATTACGGTACGACGTTTAAGGGCGGAATCATTAGTAAATAATAGCATGTCTAAAGTATGCTAAGCCAGAAGGAATTACCTAATAATGCGTGTGGGCCATGTGAGCGGTATAGGGTATCTGTGGCCGATGATGAGATAAACTGAACCGGATTGAAACTACGACATACACCTAGTATAAGCAAACATAAATCAAAAAGTTATTAGTTAGTCTGTTAGAGAAACTTAGATAAATATAATCGCTATAGAAGACTGTCTTTACTGAGCTGTATGTAAAGCCCGAGGAGTTCTAAGAATATTCCTGTTTGTTCTTGTACTGCTCATACATTACGCATTATTGTGACTAAAACAACAGTAGCGCATCTCTATGTCACAGTATTGAATTTATTTGACAACTCATAAGAACTTATTCACATTAAACTTGTACTTAAATCTGTAATTTATTTTATAATATAATCAGCCGCAGCCCGTGACTTCGTTCGCATAGTAATAGTTACTTTGTGTTAACGCTAACACGCAGCGGAAGCTCTCAAGAGGAAAAAATCCCGATTTTAAAACATTTTTCATGGGTGTTCCGCTCCTATTGGTCTTGGCGTGATGATATAGCTATAACCTTCCTCGAAAAATGAGCTATATAACACTGGAAGAATTTTTCACATCGGACAAGTAGCTCCTAAGATTGCCCCCTACAACGTCACAAACTCACAAACTTTACCTCTTTATAATATTAGTATAGATAGATAGAGATAATTGAAAATAATCATTATATCTAATATCATACATTCTAGAATCAAATCACATCTATTTTACGTAAAGAAAACGTAAATAATTGCATTGTTACATTTCAAAATCCAATTTTAATCGTTCATAAAATCATCGTGCTTGTAGTAGCACGGATTCCGAATCCCTAAACATTAGTAACGAAAGCGTCGCGAAGACCAGTAGCTTTCAAGTACCTAAGGTCTGTGATACACGAGTCCGGGTCAATCGATCACGACGTCCAATCTCGAGTAGGCGTCGCTTGGGCGAAATGGCTAGAAATCATTGGCGTTCTATGTGATCAAAGGATACCTGGTGAAGTTAAAAGACCCGCTGTACAAGTGCATCATCCGACTGATCTTGTTGTATGGCAGCGAAACGTAGCTGGTCGTAGGCAGACATGTCCAACAGCTACACGTCATTAAGATAAAGATGCTGCGATGGATGTGTGGCGTTACGCGATTAGATCGCATTTGAAATGAACAAATCCGTTGTAGCGTTGGAGACAAGCTGCAGGAGAGTCGACTCTGTTGGTACGGCCTCATAAGTCGCAGACCGCCAGACTACGTCGGAAATAGATGCCACAGCATGACTATACAAGGCCTAAGGTCTCGCGGAAGGCCCAAAAAACGCTGGTTGGGCGTGATGAAGGCGGACTTAAGGGAAAATAACCTTACACAGAATGATGCCGAAGATCGGGCAAAGTAGAGAAAGTTTAGTAGGAAAGAGGACTCTGGCACAAGGTTGGGAAAACACTAGGGAGAAGATGAAGATAAAATATGTTTAATTTTCTTTATTTCAATTTTTTACACCGAGAACGAAATTTAAATTTAGATTTTTTTTGGACCTTCATATTTTCATATCTTCTTGTACAAAATTTGAAGATCTTGTAAAATAATGTAAACTTATAGGAACAGCTTATTTTTAAATTTAACGTCTCTGTTGTCTTCTGATATCTTCCCTTCGCGAATCTTATACGTGAGTACATTTCATAATGTTATTTATTTGATTATTCTAGAGAACATTTCAGTGCAATAACATACAAAAAGGTTATTATTTATTATAAGGTGTTTCATGTCAACGATGGTGACGTCTGGAAATGACGCCTCTGCCGAAAATGAAAGTTACTGTCTATGTCCTGTAACTACGTATGTTTGTAAAAATATGTTGTATGTAATGAATAGATTAATCAGATCAAGTTTCTTGCTGGTTCGTCGCGATGATTTAGTTGTTTTACGAACAAATGGTAGTTTTGATATTCAAAGGGCCTATATTGCATTAAGTATTTTTGACTTTGATTTCTACATAAAGTTACACGATACTTTATAATATTTAAAGTTAGATATCTAGAGATAGAATACATACATTTGCACTTAAGCATGTACAAAAGATGTGTTAAAATTCTAAAATAGTTCTTAGTACCTACCTTGTGCCTTTTATATGATGAACTATAGGATAGAACAATAGAAGCTTCTGTGATCAGTTATGGTTTTATTTCCAATTCTCGTACTATACCTACGTCACGAGGCTTCGGTTACTTGTCGACCTAAAACTAATCTCAAAATTAATTACAATAAAGATGCAGAGTAACGTTCGCATATTTTTATTATTTAAATAGTAACTCGAAATTAGCGTTTCCAGTTTCTTTGATGTGTGTAACAACTGCGGAACCACTTATAGTGCTATCATTTACCATCAAGACCACTTATCATCATGCAGTCCGATAGTTCGTAATGCATGACGATAATATGGCATTTCACACATGAATTTCATCACAAATATGACGAAGGTAGGGGAGTAACAAAAGAAATATATGCTATGCCTCGATTACATTATAATATTATAAAAATATAAGGATTACAAAAGAAATATCGTTCTTATTATTTAACTGCTTATTCAGTGAAATATTCTTTATTTTAGTTAATTTAATCTGAAAACTTCTAGTCATGTTTTCTCAATCAAATTGGAATTTACCTTCAAGAGTAATATTTTTTTTTATTGTAGCACAGCAACGTGTATGGACTGCGCCTGATGGTAAGCATAGTACAATCTAAAAACAACGGCGGCCACCGAGAGACGCCGTCCCTCGCCGGTCGCCGCTGTCATGCCGGCCTTCGAAAATGTCTCTTCACATTACGCTTGAGAACCCCATGTTTTAGGTAAGAGGAAACACACTGGCCGGGAGATTGTTCCACAGTTTCACGGTACGACAAAGATAAGAATGTAGTCAGGTGAAGCTGGGACAATAGCCTAGTAAGTTCGAAAAAAAAAGTCGTAAATATACGAAAACAAGACAATGTATACTATGTATCTGTCTATCTATATCCTATTCTTATGTCAATTTTCAATCTAAAACACGTAATATGTACGTACAAATTGATTATCTGTTTATTTAAATTCAAAGCTAATATTCTTAATCATCCGTGTGTGACACAAGCGTGTACATTAACCGAGCTCGCCGTGAATCCAAACTATTCTGAACAACGCAACACGTCGCGAATTATATTAGCATGAGTCCCTCTCATTATTCCCAACGTTCATATAACCTCTACGAAATAGTCCTTTGTTCCATTTGATAAACAGTATAAGGTCTCGAGTAAAGATTTTCATTTTACCGAACCTTTTTACTTATTGAAATGTAATATGATACGTATATTTTTTGTTTAGGGTATTGTATGTTTTGTTTCCAGTATCTAAGTACCCGTTTGGGTTTTAGTTCTCTGAAGGGTATTGAAATATAGAGCGTAGAAATGTAAGTACATAAGTATTGGGTGCTAGGAAAGTTTAAAAATTTATTAGGTATCCTCAAAATTTAGATAATTATTGCTTCTGTTTAAAAATATTAGTTTTAGTATTTTTGTTGGAGTAAATGTTACGAAAGTTGTGCGTAAGAAAGAACAAGTCAACATTAGCTTTATTCTTACATTTCTTTCCGAAATACATAGTTGAAATAGTTTAGTGAATATATTTTTTGTCAGAGATAATTATATTCACTATTCTACATTAACGAATCAGTAGTTCTGTCCGTTGCTATCTTTTTTCCAAATATTAGAGTAGCCATTTATTATAGAAACTGATCAAGGATAGGACATTATTATTTTTTTATCTGTTTTTGTTTATTATATCTGGTATGAATTCTAGAATCACCAAACTGATTTTTATGAAAGTTTGTTATTGAAGAAATATTTATTACTTCAAAACTGTATGTCTACAAAAATATAAATACAACCTTTAGAAATAATAAAACAAGTATGAAACTAAAATCATTAGTTGAATATCATCCTATAAATGATCAATATGAAAGACAATTAATTCAAAGTACGTGGACGACCGAGTCTAGCTCGATTCTTTAAAAACAATTTTAAATTAAAATAAACTGTTAGGTTCCTTAGAAAATTATCATTAAAAAAAAAAAAATAGAAATCTTTTGCTGTCTCTCGGATTCGAACTGGGGTTAGACGCATTTTCGAAGCAGCCGATTTCCATTTGAGCTATTTTTGTTTTGACAGCGCCGGCGAAATTTAATATTTTTTCATTACCTGAAAACTCAGTTAAAAATGTTTTTTTCATTAATGAAATTTAGCTTGATCGATTTATAGTCTCCAAAGCCACCTACATACTAAGTTTCACGAAAATAGATGACGCCGTTTCCGAGATCTTGAATATATACAAATATAGAAATATACAAGAATTGCTCGTTTAAAGGTATTATATATCAATGTATACATATACATTACATTATATAGATGAAATGAGAACTTGCCAAAAAATAACGAATCGTTTTTACCCGAACAAAGTCGCAGGCACAAGCTAATATTAAAATAAACGTCAAGATGCATTGTAGAATTGCAAACACTTTTTGCTTTTACAGGTCAATCTTGACGGTCCGTGGCGCCGGACCGCACTGCATTTCAATTTAGCTCCTCGGTTTGTTCTAAAAACAAATGATTTATTAACAACGATATACGAGTTCATGTAGTTTGAGCGAAGCAACAAAAACAACTAAGAGAAAATTTACGCATTACGTGCAAATAATAAATGTATGCTTGTTTCGTTTAGTTTATTTATTACTAACTGATACACGTTTGTCTGCGTTGTTATTATTTTAACTATACATTTTATGTATATAGACAAAAGGGGAAGCACAAATGTATTTCTTACAACATTTATTTGTAAACCATGTTATCCGTTTACTTCCTCTCTCTTGTGTATGCGCACCATACCGTTTATGGCTAAAAAATGCATATTGCTAAATAGTCTCTTTATACTTTTACATGATCTGGTTACAGAAGAAACTAGATTAGGCCCCCATCGGGCATTTAGTCCAGTGAAGCTGTTAAGACCTTGCTGGGTCAATAGCGTAGTCATTTCGAAAAAAAACCCCATCGGGCAGCTACTCAAGCCTAGGTATCGGCAGCTACTCAAGCCTAGGTCCGATCCCTCGGCGAGGAACCCTTGAGTACACTGCTCGCGCGATACAGTGACACAAAATTTTATATTACTGCGACAACATTACACATATCACCTCCACACACGTGCACGCTACACGCTTACACATGAAAGTGGTAGGATTTTTTTTTTCCCTTATCGAACTGAAATAGTTTAGAAAAATTATCCGACACAATATACATATAGGAGTTATCGAGGTATGTACATATGCTTGGTACACGTATATGTTTCAATAACTCATATAAGTATGAATATGTAGCTTAGCTTAGGTTATCTCAGACAGGTCGGGAATTGCATGAAACAGACAAACCACTATATCAATACACGGCAGCTAAGAAACGGTTGGGGGAGCCTCTAGCTCCCAGAGAAATAGAGAAGAGGAGAAGAGCGAAGAGGGAGGTGATGGTGGAAAGGTGGAGGCGGGACCTGGCGGACGCGCATTACGGTCGATACACAATCGACGCCGTCCGCCCGGTCCTGCCGGAATGGTACCAGAGGGGATGGGGCTTCCTGACTTTCCGTCTGGTGCAGGTGCTGACCGGGCACGGGTGCTTCGGTTGGTACCTGCACCGGATAGCACGCAGGGAGCCGACCGCCATGTGCCATCAGTGCGGCGTTGAACCGGACACCGCGCAGCACACTCTTTCCGAGTGTGCTGCGTGGGAGGAGCGGCGCCGCACTCTGGCTGCGGCGGTAGGTGATGATCTCTCGCTGCCGAGCGTCGTAAAAGCTATGCTCGGCAGTGAGGATGTATGGAGTATTATGGCCTCCTTCTACGAAGAGGTCGTCTCGCAGAAGGAGGCTGCGGAGAGGGTCCGTGAGCAAGACCCTCCAAACCAACTCCCGCCAACAAAGGACAGGCAGGAGGAGGTGGCAATTTGACCGCCACCTCCCACCTTAACCGGACCAGGGAAGATGGGTCGGGGGGCTCCATCTTCCCATTGCACGGGTCCGGCGGACGGAGGAGGCGGCCGGTGTGTACCCGGCTGTCTCCTTACAAGACGAGGCCCGGCGGCGGCACTTCTGCTGCTGGGCCAACCGCCTGGGCGGCACGATGAAGTCTATAGAGATCTCGTGCCGCCCTAACCATAGCGGAAGACGTACACCGTGGGGTTTTAGTCCGTGCGAGTCGGACATAACCTCCCCTCTCCCCCGGGAGGGTGGGTATCCATAAGGGATTTCCCACGTAAAAAAAAAAAAAGTTGTCAAAATAAAATCGGCTGAGTGCCTTAAGCGCTCGCTTTAGTAGTCCGGTGACTGTTAAGACCTTGCTTGGTCAATAGCGTAGTCAGTTCGAAAAAAAAAGTTACAGAAGACGTAACGTTTTGTGCACATTTTATTTTAACCCAACAAACTCTCATGTTAATTATAATATCATGTCAAAAGGAATTAATTTTCGTTACATGAATTAATCCATATCCTACAGAAAAGATATTATAGTTGTTTTCCATAATTATTTACGTTGTAATTTCTATGAATTGTCTTATTTCCTATTACTATTTACTACTTCGTACTTCTTACAATTTATAAATTGGAATGTCCCCGACTTTCCATACCTGTATTTCAAATCCAATTTCTTAAAATTATATGAGTGGTAATTCTAGTACATTATATCTATATTTATATGCAATATGAACGGAAATATATTCGGAACGGAACGGAAGGTATTCTAAGAAAAGTTTTCTTTTAAACCCGTGTCATTTTTACGTCGTGTGAAGTGAGGATTTGACACGCTCCAGAACTTAAGTTCTGACAGGACAAATACAACGAAACCACATAATGCACAGCTGCCATGCGGTGCTCATGTATGGATTGACGGGATAAAAAATAGCTTTTGTAACGTTCAAATACTCTTCTGTGTTGTCAACAATAGATTATTTAAATAAATATAAAGTAATGTCTTCAATAGTACTGGCTGTTTTTATGTGTTGTTTATATATTTTACAGTTTCAGTATTTGATCACAGTTTATACTAATATTATAAAGCTGAAGAGTTTATTCGCTTGAAGACGCTAGTCTCAGAAACTACTGCTCCGATTTGAAAAGTTCTTTCAGTGTTAGATAGCTCATTTATCGAGGAAGGCTATGTATCATCTCGCTATGACCAATAAGAGCGGTCCACCAATGAAAAACGTTTTAAAATGATTATTTTTTCTTTTGAGACTTTCTGTTGAGTGCACTGTGTGATTGGTAACTATTCCACGTGGACAACGTCGTGAGAATATAGCTATAGCTTCAGCATGAATGATCAGCTCGCCTGGGATAGTACCACCCTCTCACAGAAAACTGACGTGATGTAACAGTGTTTGCATTGTTGCGTCTCGTTCGGTCAGTGAGAGCGCCGGAGACCCACTTCTCCTCACCTTCCCCCTTTTTTCTTCTCCAACACAGATTGGCAATGCACTTGCACCTCCCCTTGTGTTGCAAATATCTATGGACGGTGGTGATCACATAACATCAGGTGACCCGCCTGTTCGCCTCCTATGATAAAAAAAAAATGATGACGTGTTCTATGGAGGTAAATATGTCAAATCTTTTAGGGTTGTCAACGCACATGTTGCACACAGCTCTGATGTTGCAAACGTCAATAACCTGCGGTAACTGCTTAACATCAGGTAGTCCGCATGCTTCAGTGTCACCGTCGAAATATATAAAAAAGAGGCGTAGATCTCAAGTGCAAATACTGGAACACATCAACAGCCAACAGTCACTTAGGTACAGATTTTTAACTTGAGAGTATTAGCTAGCCTGGCAGACTTAGAAAAACCCCTACCGCTGTACCTTGCTTATATCCATGGTGTTACTATTTTTCCTTCACAAAAAGCTGTAACTTAGTTAGAAGGATTTGTTGACACCTACGACGATGGAAGAGTCTATCAACTGAGTCCTTGCCGCTTCAAAATTAGATCAGAATACGTTAAGATTACTTCTGAAATGTCTGTAAAGGTTGTAGAAGGAAACATAAGTAAGAACATAATCTTTTAAGTACAATTATGTTTGAAAATTCTTCTTCATTCTGAATTCCCAGTTATTCGTTTTAATTACAAACTATATCCTGTTTAAGACAATTGTATTGTAGTTCCGCCAAATAATTCTGCAACTCGCATACCGTCAAATATAGTTTCCGTTATGCCGGACAGCGTAAACAATTGTGATTTAAGAATATCATACATAACAGTTATGATTGTATCCACGAAACTAACTTTTGCTGAGGGTTTCATTCACATTGTTAGGTAGTTTTAATCGTCCTGGCTAATATTATAATTTTGAATGTTAGCTTCTTTCATACTTTAACTATACAATGTATCATAAAAATTTACATACACTTAATCAGGGGTCTAGAAAAGGACAACCAGAAAAAAGTACTCTTCCTGATTTGATCAAATCTGCAATAACGTAAACGAAGCTGCGGATAAATGCTAGTGTTATGGGTCGATTCACCGATGTATATCCTCAAACACCAATCAGGGGTGAGGGGCTTCTTACAATCCAATGAGTGCGCTTAAATTATTAGCACTGCCCTGCCGCCGACATAGGGAGTCCGGTTTTGGATGCGCTAGCGAACGCACGTGTCCGATATCTCCTTTGTTCGAGATCTTTTGTTCTCGATTTCGTTGTGATTGTTCAGTGCTAAGTTGAGTGCAGCTGCGTTTACAAAACGTTTACAAAATCTACCTGAGTGAGTGAGACATTCCCTTATTTATATATTTACCCGTTTATTTATATTCTCATTTTTCTATTCCTTATTCTTAAATATCTAACCAACTATTATTTATCTGTTTAATTATCTATTTATTTCCTCATATATTTCGTTAATTTTTATCTATTTAGTGATAAAGTAATCTATTTCTGTGCCCCCGTATATATGTAAGTACCTATTTATTATTATTTATCTATTTTATTCATTTATATTATAGTATCTTATTCATATACATGGTCCCCTGTCTCGCCCACTCATTTATTTATTTTGTGCTTTGCTTTGGTGTGTTTGGTTTTAAACAGTTCTCTTGGTCCCGACTCGATATAGTCCCGTAGCTTACCGTTTGGCGTGCCCCCCTGCCCTTAAGGCAGGGAGGTTGTTTCGCGACCCCTCCCTCTCCTCGATCCACCGCGATGGATCCGTTAGCTGTGGCAGAATACTATCGTAAAAATCTCCTTGAGAGCGGTTTAGATCAGGAGATTGTAAATTCGATTTACCGCAACGTAGCGTCGCAGGCCGCCGAGGGCCTTTTTACCATTCCGACCGCGAATTCCTTTGCGTCCCTCTCGCCGCAGTCTCCTCTAGACGCGCGCGACAATGGTCTACTTGAGGCCTCGATTCCTAGCTCCAGCTCGGAGGCCGACTCCGAGATGGAGCTAGACGAAAAAGCGTCCGCCGTTTCGACCGTGACCGCGACCGAGTCCGCGATTCCCGCGCCTTCAGCGCAGACAGACAAGGACGGCTATACGACCGTCTCGCACAAGAAGCGTCGTCCGGGCAGCCCGACGGATTCGGGTTCTGTTGGCCCACAAAAAGTAGCCAATATAGACGGCGCGCGCGTGCCGTCGACCGCGTCTATACCGCCGCGAAAACAGAACGGCAATAATAACAATAGCTCCGTCTCGCTCACTCCGTCCGCAGCTAGGAAGCCGCGCCCGCCGCCGCCTGTTACGATACAGGATAAGTCCAAATGGACCGCGATCTCAAACAGCCTAAAAACGCGTAATATTAATTACACGAATGCGCTCAGCACTCCGGCGGGCATTCGCGTTAAATGTCCCACGTCGGACGACCACCGCGCTTTGATCCGTTTTCTCACAGAGATGAAACTCGCGTATTTTACGTACGCGTTAGAAGACGAGCGCCTCCTGCGTGTCGTGTTACGCCGTGTTCCGGCCGAAATCTCGGTCGAGGAAGTTACCCTCTCCCTTAAGGAGAAGAATTACCCAGTCCGCGAGGTACACCGTATGTACCGTCCAAGCACTCGCGCCCCATATAATATGGTGCTAGCCATCCTCGACCGGTCGCAGGAGGGCAAGGCCATTTTTTCCCTCACGTCTGTGTGTGGCCTCAACGGGATCACCGTTGAGCCCCCACGCAAGACCCATATCCCTTCGCAGTGCCATAACTGCCAGAGTTATGGCCATTCTGCGAAGAATTGTCATCTTCGCCCCAGGTGCGTCAAGTGCCTGGGTGACCACGCCACGAAGGAGTGCGAGCGCGCTCCTGGCACTCCCGACCCTCCCAGTTGTGTGCTCTGCGGTAACGCGGGTCACCCCGCGAACTATCGCGGATGTCCCCGCGCGCCGCGCACACAACGTCCCCGTCAGGCGAGGCAGGCGCCCAGGGCGTCTGCTGCCGCCGCCCGCCGTCCGCCTCCACCTCTCATGTCCGTGGAGGCCTTCCCGGGCCTGCCGGGCGCCTCCCGCGCCCCGGTAGCGCCCGCACCTACACCGCGCTCGCCACCCTCTGTGCCGCGCGCGGCCCAACCCGGGCGGGCCCCTATGGCCCCCTGGGACCCCAGACCTCAGCCCCAGACCTCTTCAAGGCCTCTGGCGCCGCCACCTAAGGCGACCCAGGCTCCTTCATCTTCTTCTCTCGCGGAGAAGTTCGATTGGATGGAGCAACTTCTAGTAGAGCACGACATGCAGGAGGTGCTCGCCTTTTACGCCCTGGTAGAAGAGAACCCCCGCGGGGTACAACTCATTCAAGCTCTAGCGCGCTTTCCGGCTATCGGAGCCACCGTACAGCGCCTCGTCCGGTCACAATCATCTAAATACTAGCTTTAAAATTTCCGGGAATTGATAAAGTAAAACCACGCGGTCTTTGCCTCTCGTTTTTTAACGCGAGATCCCTTCGGACACAGCGCGATCTAGTAGCTGACTTTTTACGCGACAGACAGATTGACGTTTTCCTCATCCAGGAAACGATGTTAAAACCGAGCATGCGTAATCCGAGAATCGCGAATTACTGCATAGTTAGAAACGACCGTGTCGCCCGCGGGGGTGGCACATTAATTTATTTTAGGCGGTCGCTGTATTGCATGCCGTTAGATCCGCCCGCGCTTACTCATATGGAAGCGTCAGTATGCCGCGTCGGAATGACGGGCCACTCTGATATTATTCTTGTCTCCGCGTATCTATCACCGAGCAAAGAACTACTCAGATCCGATTTGCAGGCACTGCTCGACTTAGGTGACTCGGTCATTATAGCGGGGGACCTCAATTGCGGGAATGTTATCTGGAACAGTCCGTGTACGTCTCGCAATGGGAGGATACTCGACCAGTTAGGTAGGGTGCTCGCTTTTGACGTCATAGCCCCTCCGGAACCCACGCATTATCAGGACAACTGTCGACCGTCAGTTTTAGATGTAGCTCTTTTGAAAAATGTCGTGCTTCCTGTACGACTTATATCAGTCGTACACGAACTCGACTCGGATCATCGCCCGGTTCTATTACAGCTAGGACATAACTCTGACTTTAGCCCGACGCCGATCAGAGTGGCCGATTACGCGAAACTTAGCGAATATTTTAAAAATAGTCCGACGCCCATCAGTTTAGATAGAATTCCGGACGTGTTGGTGTCTAAAGCCGACGCGGATTCGGCCATCGATTCCCTGGTTGATTATCTCCAGACCGCCGTCAGGGAGACCTCGAAAGAGGTACAAGCGGCGAACGAACGCCGTTTTATACTCCCTGATGACGTGAGAGCATTGATCACAGAAAAGAACGCCGCGACTCGTGCTCACGACGCTTACCCGACCGCTGAGAACCGCGAACGCTTACGTGTACTACGGAAAGCAGTCAAGTCTCGTATTTCTGAGATCCGGGGTGACAGGTGGGACAGGTTTCTGGAGGATCTCCAGCCATCTCACCTGGCATTCTGGACTCTCACGCGAAAGTTTAAGTCCGATACGGTCATTCCAATGCCCCCTCTCGACAGAGGCCCCGGGTTGCCTCCCGCGTTCGATAACACTGACAAAGCAGAATGTCTCGCCGCGAGTTTAGAAAAACAGTGTTCGCCAAACACTGATAATACTGACCCTTCCATCATAGAGTCCATCGAAACAGCCATAGAGCAAGCACTCGCGTCTCCTCCGGCGGATACCCTAACCCCGATAACATTTGACGAAATCTCGGCCGCCATCAAGCGTCTCAAACCTAGGAAGTCCCCAGGTCCCGATGGGATCAGGAACGAGGTTTTGAAGCTCCTTCCTGACCGCATCATAGCTCTATTGGTCTGCATCTTCAATGCGGCCATGTCCCAGGGTCATTTTCCAGCCGTCTGGAAGAGGGCCGTAGTGATAGGGATTCACAAGCCCGGCAAGAAAGCTACGCTTCCCGATAGCTATCGCCCGATCAGTCTATTAGATACTTTAGGCAAACTCTACGAGCGGCTCCTTCTGAACCGTCTCCAGGTTACGATTAACGACCATAGTTTAATACCGTCCGAACAGTTTGGATTTCGCGCCAAACATTCCTGTCCGGATCAAGTACTCCGCCTCACGGAGTACATATTCGCTAATTTCAATAAAGATCCGCATCCGGAGCCGGATCCGCCCGTGAAAAACACTAATCCGAAACGTACGATAGCAGTATTTTTCGACGTTGCCAAGGCCTTCGACAAGGTCTGGCACGAAGGGCTCATATACAAGTTAAATCAAGCCGGCATACCCGATAGGTTAGTTCACATCCTCCGCGATTATCTAGCCGATAGAACCTTCCGTTTTAGAGTAGACGGCGAACTCTCATCGCCCCGTCCGATACGCTCAGGTGTGCCGCAAGGCTCAATTCTCGCGCCCACCCTCTTCAACCTGTTCATCAGTGACCTACCTAAGCTCCCGGGAGTCGAGGTAGGTTGTTATGCTGATGATACAGTCATCTACGCCTCTGGTTGGCAGCCGAGTAGGCTTAGAGATCGCATCGAAAAAGCCGTTAGCACACTCGGTGATTGGTTTCTTCGATGGCGCATAAGTATTAACCCCGATAAGAGTGCCGCGATACTCTTCGATCCTAGGTATCGCGTGAACAAGCTAAAGCCCATAAGGCTATACGATTCCGAGATACCTTGGACCACCGAGGTCAAGTATCTCGGCGTCACTTTAGATCGACATTTAACGTTTGATTCTCACATTAAGAGAGTGCGAAACAAAGCCGCTATGGTCTTGGGTCGCCTCCATTATTTACTCTGTCAGAAGAGCAAACTGTCCCTCAGACATAAGCTCACATTATATAAAGTCTGTATTCGTCCGGTAATGACGTATAGCTGTCCGGTTTTCGCCCACGCGAGGAATCTAGATACGCTTCAGGTTTTGCAGACCCGGGCTCTGCGTAAAATCTCCGGTGCTCCTTGGTTCGTCCGGAAGGCGGATCTCCACAGGGACCTGGAGATTCCGTCCATCTGGGCGTATATTAAATCACTCACTACTAGTTATTTCGAACGTGCCGCGATTCATCCCAGTCCGTTAGTGGTATCCGCCACGAATTACGAACCCGTGCCCAACGCCGGGCGTTATAAAAGACGTCCGCGACATATTTTTATCGACCCTCCCGACGATATCACGTCAGCGAACGATCAGTACCAGCCTGCCCCACGTAATAAAGCGTGCTCACGCCCACGCCCGCGTAACCACAGATCGCGCCGTCGCGGTCTGGGGGTTAACTTCGCTCCCGCACACCCGATTAGGCCTCCCACGGCAGCGGCTCAAGCCTAGGTTCGATCCCTCGGTAGGGAGCCCTTGAGTGCGTTGCTTGCGCGATACGGTGACACACCCATACATCACTGCTACAACACTACACGATCACCTCCACACACGTGCACGCCTACACGCTACACATCTTTGTGGAAGGGTTATTTTGTAGAAGATTTTTTCCCTTATCGAACTGAAAAACTTGTAAATTTTCCGATAAAAATATATGGAGGAGTCGTTGAGGCGGATATGCTGGTACTCATATACGTTTCAACAACTCAAACATATACGAATAGTTAGCTAGGTTAGCTAAGTTAGGTCGCGATTTTTGCATGCAACGGGTAACAGCCAAGCCGAGGTGTGCCGTGCACCCTTGAGCTAGTTACCATTATAATATCGGCTGAGTGCCTTAAGCGCTCGCCTTAGTAGTCCGGTGAAGCTGTTAAGACCTTGCTAGGTCAATAGCGTAGTCAGTTCGAGGAAAAAAAAAAAAAAAAAAAAATGCCGCCGACATAACAAGTATATACGCGGCAGTGAGTTACTGTTCGCCCGTCGCTGTTGTTTTCATACGACATATGTTCCAAAATTGTTATACAAATAACTGTACATTGTGTTGCCGCGCGGCTCGTATTGTTATTGAACGTTTATGTACGGACATACGGAGTGTATAGTGACGTGCTAAACAACATTAAACGGCTGATACATTCATATGTGTCTCGCGGATGGTGCTGCGACGGATACGTGCTCGAGCTTCACGGTCTAGGCCTTAGACCATCATTAGGTGAATGAGATTGTTCTTTGCCCTGTTATTGGTGAGAGAGGATCAGCGGAGTAAGACTCGTTGCCACCGGTAGTTTGCTACTTACCCTGCCAAGTCATAGTATCGTCGTCATTGCGGTCGAAATATTTATTATTTTAAAAATCCCCGCTACAGCTAATTTATGATATTTTAGATATTTACTCTGCTATTTGTAGCAGTGTTATTAATAATTAGTTTAGTAATATTGTAAATAGAAATTGATTTTTTTTATGTCTTTAAAGGCCAACGAACATGCGAGGCACCTAGTTTGTGATCACCGCTGTCCATAGACACTAGCAATATAAGAGAAGTTGCTAGTGCGTTGTCAGCCTGTTTGTGGGGTTGGGGAAAGGGTGGATAGAGAGGAAGGGAAGGGGAGAGAGGAGGGAAGGTGGCCTTCCGGCACTCTCACTGACCGAACGAAACGCAACAATGCAACATACTTATAAAAAAAAAACTTATATAAAATGTAAATATATTATACAAACAGAGCGGAACAACGTTTGTTAGTATACATATATATGTTTTGGATATCAAAAAACAATTTAAAATCAATAAAAAGAACTGTATAATATTGAGGGAGGGAGAATAAATTTTAGAAGACATTAAATTTCGCGTAAGTTCATGGGTCATCATTTCTTCTGTGTCGAGTTAACGACATAGTAATTTGCAATTTTACGAGCTAAATAATAAAAAAAAAAAACAATTTGACGGCTATCTGAATGTAATTTTCAATCGAAAATGTTTCTTAAAATCATTCTACTGTAATGAATATTATTTATTGGAAATCTTGTAAACATATTGTTATTTTCTTGTTGATTTGATTGAAATTTTTAGATTACTTTGTTTGTGATTAATAAATTATGTGTAAAAATCATTGATATTTATGTATTTATTAGTGATAATATGATCAAGTTGGGGACATATAATTAACATAAATTTGTTCAGAATATCTTTTGTTTTAAGTTTGAGTATTTAATTATGAGGTCCATATCTTTCTTCCAATATGCTGTGAACCGAAGAGTTTGCGCTTTCAATGTCGATGGCAGTTAGCCAAATGGTGATCTCAGTATATTAAGTGTGTGTTTTAACATTTTAACGTTATACTAAAATCCAATTGACATTTTATTATTAAATCATTTATTTATATTTATAATTTTATTTTCAATCGCTTATTTTAATATTCAGCAAAATAATGAACACAATATTTCACTTCGTATCTTTATTGAATAAATTATACTTTAAATTAAATTCATAAAATTAAAATAAGAAATGTCCCATCTGATTAGTTAATCTATGATAAGGAAAGCCTCACCGCTGACCTCTCGCGTGCCCCCTGAATTAAAATGTGTATTGAAAATAGATGTTGTATTATGCAACCAAATTATAATTCAATGTTATTTGTATATAGTATATATATTATTCTACCAAAGCATTTATTCTCTAATATGTCACGTTTTTGTTCTATTTAATTTCTTATTGATCCCATTATTACAACTGATATCATTAAAATATTAGTACCAGGGCGAATAAATTGTTAGGTTTACTTTAGTACTGGCCATTTCAAATCAAAATAATTTTTAGTTGGCTAAGAATTCTAATTTCAAATTAATTTTATTTTAAAAACATGGTATTATTTTTCCAAAAGTAGTCATTTGTTTATTGATTAGTGTTACGTATAGTAAGGGCAACAATAAACTGCCACTGCGTTACCAAAGATGCATTGATTGCATGTGTGATTACTTCGATTAATACAAATAAAAAATACATGAAAAAATTTCGTTTAATTTTTTTCATACAAAACGGCAATTTCACAGGTAAAGACCTCTTATCTCTTCTGCTGTCACTCGGATTCGAACAGGGGTTACACGGATTGTCGAAAAAACCGATTTCCATCTCAGCTATGTTTGTTTTGACAGCCCTGGCAAAATATACCTTTATATTCTAGCTATATTTTTTCATTGCCTGAAAACCCATTTAAAAAAGTTTTCTATGAATAAAATCCAGCAAGATCGATTTATCGTCCCCAAAAGTCCTACATACTAAGTTACACAAAAATAGCTGACGCCGTTTCCCAGATCCTGAATATACTCGTATACAAATATACAAGAATTGCTCGTTTAAAGGTATTACATAGATTATTAGATAGATAAACTAGTGGTGTCCCTGACTTCATCCACATGGGATCTAATGTAAAAAAAACAGTGACTAATAATTGTCAGAATGTTTTATATCCATTTACTTACTACTTAAGTCGCGTCGCCATTAAAATAATAATAACTTTTGATAGAGTGAACCGATTTTAATGAAACTAAGACCAAATGTTACTTGACAATATATTTTATCATTTTATCGATAAGGTTTTATTTTGAATACAGTATTTTAGTTGTGATGTGTGTTCAAGCAAACATACATACAGATAGACAGACAGACGTTTCTTAAAAACGATTGATATGTATTTTATTACTTGTACATATTTACACCTGCAATATTTTTTACATAAAAAATCTAAAAAGCACAGATACGTTGGATTTTCATTTTTAAATATTTGTGACTTTTGGAAGTGACTATAGTCTGTAATATATCATGTTGAAGTCATTTCTGTAATCAAAAAGATATATGGTACAGTTTATAAGAATATTGCAAGAGAAATAAATACTTCATAACTTTCTTTCCGTCTCTTCCCGATGACAGGTACATTTTCCGAACCAGCGGTTATGCTTGTGATATAATTAAATCCCTTAACGTAGTCTAAATTGAATAAAGTATATCTGCTTTTTATAAAAAAAATGCAATAAGGTAAAGGAACCTTTTTTCAACGTTAGTAAAAAATGCACGGAGAGATTTAAAGTCTATCAGCAGCGCTATATAGTGGTTCATCTCAAAACACGACTAATCAAAAGAAACTTTGATTGCATTACTGTTATAGGCTTGATAATTGCCACCATTTGCTGCACCCTAATGCTAACTAATATGATGAATCCGAATGTGAATTTATTTGTTTATTGTTACTCTTTCATGCTGTAACTATGCCGTAATCAATTATCATGAAATTTATACACGTTTTCGAAGGTATAAAAGCACATACAGAAAATAGTTACAGTTCCCGGAGTATAGACTAAATTTACATTTACGCGAGAGGAGTTGCAGATAAAAGATAATATAATATATACTGGCTACTGTCGAATAGTAACATATCAAATAACACCACTATATGTTACACCTATGCCCTGTATATCAAACGTTACAAGTTTACAACCTCACAAGCTACAAGAACTTTTTACAAGTTCTTGTAGATTATTATACACTAGCCTCTGCCCACGACTTTGTTGGCGTGGAATAGTTTCTCTGGGCTAATGCAAACATACAGCGGAAGCTCTCAAGAGTAGTCTATAACCATCCTCGGTAAATGAGTTATATAACATTGAAAGAATTTTTCAAATCGGACCAGTAGTTCCTGAGATATAACGTCACAACGCCACAAACTTTACCTCTTTATAATATTCGTATAGATTTATCAAATAATTCTACAGTCTAGAAACTCACAATACAAGAACATTCTGTACAAATTTATGTAAACTTGTAAAACAAATCAAAATGCATTTTTTTCTAATTCAGCCAATTTCTCCAACCGCTGATTGTTTCTGAAACAGAAAAATTAAGTTAATATTTTATACACATTTAATGTCACGGATTTATTTTAAAAATATTAAACCCGTCAGCTATCACGTAGTCTCTCTAAAAAATATCTGCCGAAAATTGGAAGCCTTTTCTAAATGTCACGTTCTTGCCACAACCTTTGACACTCGGAAGCATATTTGCCGTCCTCTTGGGCTTCTACAGATTAAGGTATCAGAAATGGAATATAACTTAACTATATTTCGATATATTTTGATTTTTTTAATATTCCGCAATGACTTATTCAGCGTTTTTTTATATTAAAAAATTGGCTCAAAACGTAGTAATATTGTACGATGACGAACAAAAAATTGATGCAGAGTTGACGAGACGGTTTAAAATAGAGTACCAAATTATGATCACTTCTTACATTAAGCCTAATTATAAAGGTCTTATTAGACGAGCAAGGCGAATACATAAAAGTATGCAAAAATTATATCAATCTTTATATAAAAAAGTTTTACAAACGGTTTTTTCGTAAGTATAAAAAAATGAGTGCGTGTAATGTCACACGCGATTGAAGTAAAAGTTTTTTGGGTACTTTTCTATATTTTATTTACTTTATAGAAATTAATAATGTTTCCTGTATTATTTATATTCCGGATTAGGTAGCTAATAGATGGCACTACAGATAATGAAGTTTTGATGTAATCTGTTACTGACTTACACCGAAACCAGATGGCACCACGGTCGCGAGCCCATATATACATAATTAATTATATTGTATGATTTTTATTATATATCAATCTATTTCTTTCACAAATTTTTGATTGATTTGTTTATAAACTATTTATTGACAAAATCAAAAATATTTAAAAACCGTATAGTACAGAAACGTGACGCCATATTGTCGTAATGGACTTCCGTTGCATTGTTTTTAATAATACGATTTTTTGATTACTAGGCCATCTCTTAACATTTTCGTGAGGTAATGTTGCATGGAAATAATTATACTATATTTTTGTGATGTAACTTCCACAAAGTAATGCTAGAATGTTACTATGTGTTACCTCTTTGCGATATTTATTTAAACATTTTCTTAAACAGATGTTATGCGTAAAAGAAAGTTCCATACTACAATCAATTTACGTCCACGTTTTATTGAATACATGTAGAGAACTTCAATACCTGCCGAGGAAATATCGTTTGTAGGTGTCATTTACAAAAAAGCCAGTACGGTACTGGAGGTTTTCATTCTGGGCGAACTGCCAAAACTTCACAGAAAGCACAGGTGTTTCGTTAAAATTAATGGCCTGCTTCATAATTCTCCACCGAGATAGTGATTATAGTAGTTGACTTCATCACTTATTTATTTACGCGTACATATGTATATAATTCAATTGTTATAATCCTTATCCTATCCTGTTCTATATACAATAGTCTAGAGCATTTTTTTCCGACGCAAAATACATATAGAAGTTGTTGAGGTACGCATGCTTGGTACACATGCATGTTTCAATAACTCATATACGTATATCTAGATAGCTTAGCTTAGGTTAGCCCAGATAGGTCGCAATTTTTGCACAAAACAGGCGACAGCCCTAACCGAGGTGTGCCGTGCACCCTTGAGTTAGTCGCCCAAATATCCCAAATCGGCTGAGTGCCTTCAGCGCTCGCCTCAATAGTTCGGTGAAGCTATAAAGACCATTACAGGTAAACAGCGTTTTCATTTCGAAAAAAAAAAAACAATTGTCATAATATTACAAATTTCTGCCCATGCCTTCGTCCGTATGTAATAGGTACTAACGCTACCTTTAACTCGCAACTTAGTTTACGTAGAAGCTAAGAAAATATTTTTAAATAATACGAGCCTTAACTTCGACTTTGAAACATTATTCATTGGTGCTCCACTCCTATTGGTCTTAGCGTTATGTTATATACGCAATCATTTAACCTAAATACGTAAATGTAGTATAAAATTAATTAAAGCAAGTATCATTGAATATAATAATATACCACAAGGTTTCAGTGCAAAATCTTTTCGAGTCTATTACAATCATCCCTGTCATGATTACCTCTTCCTACACAAAGCACGTATCAAGTAAAAGGGTCGCAGAAATTTTTAAAATATGTATAACTTATTCAAGGTCGTTCAGAAATAATTCGGTACGAATGTGACCTTCGTCACGACTGGAATATAAATTCATAATGGAGAAAAAAGTAAAGGTAAGAAATTCATAATTTAATATAAAGATTCATGACTTAGTGATGGTGAATCCAATTATAGGTGGTAGAGCCACGCTGAAAGTATTGTTGGTTTCAGCATGAATGAGTCGGCTCGTCCGGGGTGGTACCACCCTCTCACAGAAAACCGACTCGAAGTAACAGTGCTTGTTGCGTTCCATTCAGTTAGTGAGAGCCCTGGAGGATCACCCCCTCCCCTCTCCTCTGCCTTCACCTTTTCTCTAACCCCTCTCTCTTTTTCTCCATCACCCCAAACACAGGCTGGCAACGCACTTGCGACTCCCCTGGTGTTGCTAGTGTCTATGGACGGCGGTGATCGCTTAACAATAAGTGACCTGCCAGTTCGTTTGCCTCGTATATGATATTTAAAAAAAAAAATGATCCAAGAGGTCGCATGTTTAATCCCCGCACGAAACTTGTAGTTCTATGAGCATATTGGTTAGCACTGTAGGAAGATGATAAATACCTATATTTGTTGTTTAATCACCACAATACAAGCTATATGCAGTTCAATGGCCGCGTATAACATTGTAATTACTGCATAAGTTTGATAACCTTAAATAATAATATGATTATTAGATTTGAGTGTTAGCTTATGACCACAAGATAAAATACAAAACTTCTAAAAAAAACAAAAACATATTCATTGCAATGATTCACTCTTTATCAAACAGTAAACGTAGTTGATGACGACTGGAGCCAAGTATATGCGATTCAGCGTCACCGACCTAAACGTGATAGTTTACATTCGTTTATTGTACAATGCATCTAAAGAAATTTTACTTTAAAAAAATAAATGTAAGAAAAAATGTTAAGCATATATCACTATAGTATATTGAATGGTGTGTAAGTATGAACGTTATTAAGATCACGATCACCATACACTCGATATAAATCCTACTATTATTACACTGTTAGGGGTGGCACATTACGAGATCAACCGGTGAATTTCCAGTACCTAAGCGGAGTGGTAGATTTGAGTGGGGTGTCTCTACTCGACTAGATTGTTACTACCATTTACATGACAGTGATACTTTTAGTTGTTCGTGTTTCGAGATTAGTCACTACAGAGACTTTCGATGGATTGTAGATCATATATAGTCTTTCTCAACTATTTCATTTCATTTATTTCAAGTGTGTGCCCTAATATGACTCGCCAAACCAAACTTACACATACACAGCATTAGAGCTGGCCGTTGTGACAGTAAGTATACGCGTAAAAAATCTTTGGTCTATTTTTAATACATGTGTTTTGCTTTTATTTGAAGCGGTTCTCCTTAAATCCAACAACACTTTTAAAGATTATAGAACACAAAGACCGCGGTTTTTATTTAACCTTATTTTTGACCACTAAACTTTCAGATTATTACTGCCATTGTCCTGTAGTTAATAATATTACAAACGTCGTGTGATTATTTCAATATTCTAACAAGATGGTGGCTCCCTTGTTAGAACTTTCCAGGGAGTTTATGTGGAATCTCAGAATTTCATATGCCATGGTATTATTTTCCATTCACTTCACTTATGCACAATAAACTAACTATATTACGTAAAACACCACCAAATTTACAAAATATGAAGTCAAATAACAAAAGATTATGAATTAAATATAAAATCCACTACATGACCGACTAAAATACCGCCAAAAACTCCTGCGGTTTTTAAGCGAGATTCTACCAATACGTATAATTAATATTACAAGCGTTCAAATGTCTTTTGCACAAATGCTTATAACGTAGATAATGTCCACCGTGCTTCCACTTACCATCTGCTATTTCGGAGTCAAAGACTGCTTTTGGCAAACGATGATGATTATCATCATTAGACTGTACAATGCTTACTATCAAAGTACGTTGTAGTAAATTTATTGTCCTACAAAAAAACGTTCAAACATCAATTTATAAAGACGTTAAAGTTAACTCTCACGTACGTTGCGTTATCATGGTTAAAGGTTTGGGTTTTGTCCCCGGGCATATTGTGGAAGCCCAACTGGGTCGGTCAAGCGCGGCCCGCAATTTAATGATTTTTATTGGACCACCCTTCCTGTAAAGGACAGGAAAATTTACCTGTCCATGAAAGCACCGGGCCACGTACAATCACATTATTGGACATTTATTAGGTAACGCATTCAGAGTTACGGCACCGCTTCCAACGTTTAATTTTGTCCGGTGACCGTTATATCGTCTAATCATAGTGACCGGAATATTCTATTTTATGTGTGCGTTCCACTATTCGAATGAATATCGAAATATTCCATGCATTGTTCTTTTATATTTGTACTAGCTGACCCAGCCACGCATTACTGTGGCTCAGTTATTATACGTTTAATTAAAGGTACCTAGAAGACCGAGCCTAACTAGATTCTTTAAAAAACATTTTTAAATTAAAATAAACTGTTAGATTTGCCTCACAATATTACATTTTTTTTTTATCTATTTTGCTGGCACTCGGATTCGAACTAGGGTTAGATGGATTTTCGAAGCAGCCGATTTCCATCTGAGCTATTTTTGTTTTGACGGCTTCGGCGAAATTTACCTTTATATTCTAGCTATATATTTTCATTGCTCGAAAACTCAGATAAAAAAGGTTTATCTATGAATGAAATCTAGCTAGATCGATTTTTCGTCCCCAGATCCACTTACATACAAAATTTCTCAGAAATCACAGTTGCCGTTTCCGAGATCCTGAATACATAACAATATACAAGAACCGCTCGTTTAAAAGTATTATATTATTATTAATTATATTATATATAGATTAACTAATTTAAAGTGCCATCTGTTTGAGACTGAAGAAATTAATAACAATAACTAACATTGACAATAGTTTAATTTGTAATTAAAAAGTATTGAGGCTATTAATTGAAATATAAGTTACCTATCATCAAGTTTAACAAAATTATACATAAATGCCAACTTTCATGGAGGTCGTTGAAATAGTTTCACAGTTTATCGTAGATAAATAGCATGACGCTGGATTTTTATAAACTTAGATGTCAAAGTCTTATAAATCTGATAATATATGAAAGAGAAAGTATATCGCATTTAGACTACTAATTGTTTAAGCAAGTTTGGTGTTGTTAAAGATGACGAAATCTAACAAAAAAGGTCGTACATACTTGTGTTATGGGCAATTGTTGTCGTCGACCTAGATCACACTACAGTTCTATATAAATGTAAACTATTTTACGATCTCAACGAGAATACACCTTTTTTTTGAACAGACTACACGATGTTGGTCTGACTAGCCTTCACATGTTCACTGGGCTTTGGAACGAGCTTTTATGGCACTCAGTAGAAACGACAACTAGCGTAAGGGTGCCAAAGTGGCCAAACTTCGGCTTATGATGTTACCTTGCATACAAATAGAGATTTGAGGTGAACTGACTAACCATACGAGTTAAGCTAACCATACATGTTTATTTTGGTGGGAAGTATATGCTTACCTTCAAATTTCCCGGACGTGTACCAAAAAAGGAAAGCAGAAAATGTAAAGTCGCCGAGAAAACCTATGCAGTGTTATGCCTGTTGTTAATCAATGAATATGTCATTATGTCGCGTTTGCAGAGTATATTTAAGGGTAAAGTATATTTATATTAATGCGAGTGAAACAACAGTACACAGCTAGTATTAATTATAAAGAAATCACATTGATCACATCGATATATAGTTAACCAGACTCTGTATATAAAATTAATATGAATAGACTTAGTATTTCTTTCTTTTTTTTTCGAAATGAATAAATACTATTTCGATATTCCATTAAATTATTATAACTTTGTTTAAGCCAAACTTTTATCTATACAAACTAACTATGCTTCGCTTCAGTACTATTAAAGTTATTAGTGCTCTGTTAATACGATGTTAGCAGACTTCTATTAGATTTAATCTATACAGTTTCAATAACATAAATGTGTATTTAAAACAATTTCAAAAATATTTTTTGAATCGGCCCATAATGATAATAAACAAGAAAGATTACGGCGAATCAGTAAAACGAAATCTTATAATAACAATTCGAAGAACTAAATGTAGGCGTTCAATTTTAAGGTAATGTTTTGGGAGAGCGTGAGCTTTTTACATAATTAAAATTTGTTCCCGTGTGTTTATACACTCCGTTGCCGGAGTGTTTTGGTATCACATATTGCGATTTTAATATTATGCTCTTAATAAGGGTTTCTCAAGTCTTCAGGATGATATAAATTAAAACGACACGTTTGTTTTAGAAATTAGACGTTGCGAAATCGAGCCCTGTTAACTAATATTCTAGTTTGGTAAAAAAAGTCGAATCAGTCATAATAACTGCCATCAAAAGTGGAAATTTAAAACAATGGAATAATTGTAATCTCATTTAATATTTCCAAAGTGTGAATTTTCTGTAAAGTTACTCCTGACATTAATATGGTTTTCACATATATTGATACGTGAAGCAATAATTATATAAATTGAAGCATTATCTTTATAAATCAATCAATCAAACATGATGAGCTGAAAATATCAATATTAGATGTGTAGAGGCCGCTTTTTTTACTGACTACGCTATTGGCCTTAATTCTTTGGCCTTTACAGCTTCACCGGACTACGGTAGAGACCGCAATATCGCGTGTCGCTAGTCTGACCCAAGCCGCACAAGCGCAATACGGTTGGGCACGCTACTAATAAGTCGCTGACGCGCCTATAGAATTTTTTTCTTTAAAAATATTTTTGACTTAATTGATTAATACTTTGAATCGACGATGATGGATCATAGTTTCAAATCTATACTAATATTATAAAGAGGTAAAGTTTGTGAGTTCGTGAGGTTGTAGGAGGTAATCTTAGGAACTCCTTGGTCTGATTTGAAAAATTCTTTCAGTGTTGTATACATATAATATATATATATATATATATATATAGCACATTTATCAAAGAAGGTTATAGGCTATATATCATCACGCTAAGACCAATAGGAGCGGAGCACCAATGAAAAAATTTCAAAATGGTTATATTTTCCTCTTGAGAGTTCCGCTGCGTGTTATAGTCAAATTAACTATACCACGTGAACGAAGTCGCTGGCAGTGGCTAGTTCTAGAATAAACTGGAGCTTTCAGTGAAGAAAAATATCGCGATGAAAACTATCGTTTTAGTAGGATTTTTTCCAAACTCTGCCTTGGTAACTAACTAAACTAAATTAAACTAATCTAAAGGTAAGTAAGTTTAAAATGTATCGTCAAGTATTTGTGGGAGTTTAGGAAGCTCCACTTTTAGATTTAGTGTGCTACCTTCTTAAGACACATTGTAAGGATATAGATAATAATAATAATAATACATTTTAATGTTCCAAATCAATGTGAACATAATTTACAGTAATATTGGTATCTGCACTGTTACAAAACGTATCGCAGATATTATTATTTCTGATAATGAGTTTCTATAACAACAGTAACATAAACATTTGATAAATAAAAACTTGTTAAGTAGTTCTTCTTCTTCTTTTTCTTGTTTTGGTTCCGCAGAAGCACTTGCCAGTGTCAATATTTAATTTCAATGGACGTTATATTACAATAATATTACAAGCGTCGTGTGACAATTTCAATATTCTAACAAGATGGTGGATCCCTTGTTAGAACCTTCCAGAAATTTTTTTTTGGCATCTCAGAATTTTTTGCTCCGTGGTATTATTTCCATTCACTTCACTTATGCACAATAAACTAACTATATTACGTAAAACACCACCAAATTTACAAAATATAGAGTCAAATAACACAAAATTATGAATTAAATATAAAATTCATTACACGATAGCCTAAGATCCTGCCAAGAACTCCCTGATAGGTAGTTAAATAGCAAGTATGAATATGTGAATGTTCACCAACAATCTGAAATTGCATTAGTAAGGAGCTCTTAATCAATTAAAAAATAATATTAGCAGCTCTAAGTCACGGGTCTCGATATAAAACAGAGTTCTCTGCCACTGAATGGATTTTAACACAGTATTCACCAACAGATATAGGAATTCGTGTAAAAGGTTTGGGTATATAATTTGTTAAAGTTTTTTTTTTATATTGTCAGGTCGGGGCAGCGTCCACCGAGCCCGCTAGTGCATTAATGAAAAGTTCCCCTTCCCTCAAGAAATTTGTACACCTGGTCCTTCTAGGACTACCTACGCTGCTGTTTTTTTTTTTCGTACAGACAACGCTGTTGGCCTGGCGGTCCCTTCATGGCATTACTGGACTATAACTAGGCCACTACTGCATCATTATTGAATAACGCTCAAACGCTATTCCCAAACCCTAAGTTTTTCAAGTTAAAAAAAAAAATAGATTACTACCTCTCGCTCACGCCGTCGCCCACTTAAATGTAGATTAGAACAGCACTATTTTTGGATGAGAGGTATATGTAAATTGTAGGGTTAGGTCAGGACAAGTAAAATACCTCCTTATAACAATCGGATCACTTTTTGTTTACCTACTCGCGTATTCGTTCAAATCTCATCAATAACATAAATATCCAGTATCAGTCGTCGGTTGCTTTTTAAGGCATCAAGATACATAGGCAACCGATGACTTCAACCTAGCGTTTGAGGTTATTGGTAGCACCGCTGATATATTTAATAGCGCGGTATCACAAGTCAATAGTGGCTCCCGAGATAGACTTAACAATATTTTGTTCTGTACCTATTTTAACTAAAGATTTGATAATGATCGGTTGAGTAGCTAAGTCGTAATAAACGAACAAACTTACATACACGTTATTAGTCAAGATTCAACTACATAAACGTAGTATCGTAGTGTGAACAATTCATCTTAATTTGATTCGATTTTAATTGAAAGGAGATATAATAAGAAATGAGAAAATTTCGAATGTACGTAGGAAACCTAAATAATCATTCGGTAAAGCGGGTTGTAAAAAGTTTGATTACTACGAATAAAGTCTTACTTGAAATCCTTGTCGTTTGCAATATCTGATTTAAGTGGTAAATCTCGTCATGTTTTATCGTAGAATACTCTAAAAATAAAGTAAAAAATGTACATACTCGTACCCTATATTTAAATACTCCATATAAATAAATTAAATTCATTTAGATTCATTTTAGATTCGTAGGTGGTAGAGCCCCACTGAAGCTATTTTTGGTTTCAGCATGAATGGGTCGGCTCCTTCGGGGTAGTACCACCCCTCTCACAGATAACCGACGTGAACTAAGAGTGCTTGCATTGTTGCGTTTCGTTCGGTCAGTGAGAGAGCCGGAGGCCCACGTCCCTTCCTGTTTCCTTCCCCTCCCCCTTCTCCCATGTACAGGCTGGCAACACATTTGCGACGTCCCTGATGTCGCTATGGACGGTGGTGTTCACTTAAAATCACGTGACCCACCAGCTCGTTTGCCTGCTTTGATATAAAAAATTAATAAATTGGAGACTTGCATGTTCGGGCTAATCGTCGAAAAAGTTGAACCGTTTTTGTTAACTTTTAAAATAGATAGAATTGTCTGCTATTATTTATATATATATTACACATAATTAGGTATTATAAGTTAGGATTTTCCTGAAGTACCGAGGAAATATAGCAAAGGTAACTAGAAACATGTAAAATTATCGCTATCTTGTATTTATAAAAGATACTATAAATAACAGTTCACACTATATTTAATCCGGGTTAATTGTGGAACTTAATATGGCATATACATATATACAAAAGATTAGTATGTCGTGGTAGCCTTGACCGGTGGAATATTATTTCGACGTCCGCACGTTCGAACCCAGGCATGTACTAACGATTTTTTTCAGAATTCGCGTACATTTAACTATTTTAAATTGATAACAGTATTGGCTGACGGTGAAGGAAAAAATCGTGAGGATACCTGAACCTGATAAATGTAGTACTACTGTATGTGAGAGAAATATAGAACTGTGGATTTGTCAGAGTTTGAAATCACCAATACGTCGTGGGCTGTCGTGGTGATTACGCCCGTACCTTCTTTCGTGAAGAGGCCTATAGCTCTGCGATGGGATTCTTACAGTTGATGAGAAATTTAGCTTTATCGTTGTAAGATATTTTTTTATGTAACCTTTAACGCAAGTTGTGTTCACTTTTTTAAAATACACATTTATTTTTAATGTACATTAGTGACGTATGACGTTGGAGGTGAGATCCCTAGTTTGTAAATCAATACAAAATAAAATAAAAGCATAATAATGTGAGTGTTTTTTTTTATTATAACAACGCAACCAATTTATATCTCACATATTTAAATTGCGGCAATTTATAATTGTTTACATTCGTAAAAACCAACGGTGTGTTCTGGATTAATGAAAAATAAATATTATATTTTTATTAAATAAACTTTCCTGATTCATGTTGCGTACATTTAACAGTTTTGGTCGCGACAGGGTATTAATTATTTTTGAATCTCCCTAAAATTAAGCACAGTGTTCACGTTCAAAGAATAAATAAATTACATTTTCTCATCGAGTAATGGAAGTCTTATTTTAATAACAAGACTTTTCGGTGATGGAAACCATTTTTTTCTAATGAGGTCCAGCAGCTTCACGTGTTTCAAAATCATAAATTCTTTATTCAATTTAGGCCCTGAAAAGACACTTATGAACTTCAAAACTGCCACCGGTTCGGAAAACAATCCAGTCATCAAGAAGAACGTGAAAGTAACTCAATTTGGTTTAACTTTTCATTATACGTATATAGAACAACATAGTTTTAGACATACATAGATACATTCGTTTTTGACCGTTGGTCATTTCGAAATGTCACCATCATTCACATATTGATCCACCCTATAATAGCTATTATGTATTAAGACTGCTTGACATGATACTTGAACTTATTATATGGCAAATCGGTAATGTGCTTTGAGACTTTGTTGTGAAATCTAACACTATTGCCTACAAAACTGTTACTGGTCTTAGTGAGCCTGAAATATCGTGTGAACAGTTTGTTATTCTTCTATTATTTAGATTATGCCGCTCTTCTGCTAAATCTAGATTATAAGTTTTTGCGGACATACATTAAACATACTTACCATCATACTCTTACATACCTGGTAGTAAGCTAGCAGGTTACCTATTTTCAAACGATTTACATTGGGACTACAGTTCCTCATCGCGTGAGTATAACATATTACTGGAACTATTGGTGGAACATAATTACTTCTAATACATTAAAATTATCATTCTGAATAATCGTCTAAATATTTCATAAAATAATAAATAGGGGACTTAAGAGATCACTGGTGTAAGAAATTGGAATAGAATGTAATGAATATAAAATTTTCAACGGCCCACTCCTCATTTTAGGGCGAGATCTCACCATAATAAATCAAGATAGCGATTTTTCACTAATTTACGAGGAGTATGAACCTTGCTTAATATTTTAAAATGTTTTACTCCAGTTCCTCGTAGTCGCACCGCACCGTCCCTTAGTGAAGAACAAAGAGTCTACACTGTCTACAGTATCTTTTATTTTTTGTCTCTTTGTCAGTTTGTCTCCTTAATTGTTTTACGGTTGTGCAATTTGTCTTTTCGTTTCCTAGTCTTTGTAATGCGAGATTTTTAAGGTCCTTATCTTGAGTGCAATTTGTAAAATCGCAAAGTTGGTAAGTCTTAGAGAACTTTATTGTTTTGCTCAGCCAATTGTTATTGTATTTATTAAGTGTTATAATTTTAAGTCGTGTTTGTCAGAGATAATATCAACAGATTCAGAATTCAACATGTATTCAAATGACTGATTTCTCGTGGATGGCACCGTCTTCTGTATCACATTTTTACCAATATTGTCTATTGATAAATATACGCTTTAATTTTCTGTTAATTTTATTTCGATCTGACTACGCTATCGATTAAGCAAGGTCTTAACAGCTTTATCGGACTACGTTTCTGTTAAATAATCCACTAAATCTATAATCTATATCTATAAAAGGTAAAGTTTGTGAGTTTGCGACGTTATAGGGGGTAATCTCAGGAAGTACTGCTCCGATTTGAACAATTCTTTCAATGTTATTTAGCTAATTTATCGAGTATGGTTATAGGCTATATTATCACGCTAAGACCAATAGGAGCGGATCACCAATGAAGAATGTTTAAAAATCGGGTTTTTTTTTCTCGTGAGAGAATTCACTGCGTCAGTCCAAAGTATCTATTCCACACAAAAGAAGTCGCGGGCTGAGGCTAGTAATATTATAAAGAGGTAAAGTTTGTGAGGTCGTAGGGGATTATCTTTGGAACTACTAAACTAATTTTGAAAATTCTTTTACCAAAAGAAAGTCACGTTATTTGAGAGTGACCTAGACTATATATTAACTCAACAATGAAAAGACTTTTATATAGCTGTCGGATTTGCAAAGTAATTCGGAGTAAAACGGTCGAACGAAAACGTTTCTTACGAACGCTTCCTGAGTGATGAGAGATATATGATTGACTTTTGTATGTTTACCGCCCAACGAAGTGGGGACAGGTCAGCTAGTATTTTTTTTTCGAAAAGAAAACGTTGTTGACCTGGAATGGTCTTCACAGCTTCACAGAACTATAGGTCAGCTAGTATTATTATGTATGTGAATGTAACTCTGCCTGTTTGTTTCCCTTTCTCAATTTTGAATCGAATGCAATGTCATTTCTCATAAAGGTAGGCTGGGATCTGAAAAATGAATATATAGGAAATCTATGCACTGATAATTTTAGCGTGCTAGGAATAAGATCGAGCTCTCTAGTACTTGAGACCATAAGTCCATCTGTTATTGTTGTGGTAGCATACAAAATGCTACTAAAACAGACAAAAGAAACAGTTTGTATCTTCTAAATTATCAAATTATAATTATTGTCATTTCATTAGAAGCAATTAGATTACTTTGATCAACAAAACCGGAATATCATAAAATATGTTCATATCGCTATGTGTTCAAGTAACCTTTGTCGAGGAGGAACGTCGTATCGAAACCGGGGCGCACCGATGGTAGGAAATTTTATAATTCTCATATTGTGGGCACACATCCTTGTATGCGTATTTGGGCAACTTGAAAGCCATTCCCTTTAACTTTAGCCCCCACATCGTCATTTAATATAAGATATATCTGTAATTAATAATATATACTGAATCTATACCCATTTAGTTTAAATAACAATGACAATCTTTGTTGTTAAATATAGACTTCCGACCGCTGAGCTTCTGAATATCCAATTAAATAACCACTATAGATCGATTAAAATTAACGAATACGTAAATTTGCAAGGGCGAGGTAAACTGATACTCCATTTCCAATGTAGTTTCAGGATTTAAATCGAATCATATAGTCTTCAAATTAGAGGTCGGGTTTATGAAGATATTAAACAATTTTGAACTGTGCATTTATTTTAATACTAAAATCGATGTATAACATAATAAAATCAACTGCACACGGATAAGTTAAATGATAAAAAATATCAACTAACATTATTAAGATTTGGCTAACATTCAGTCATTTCGAGTAAATATACAATTATTAAATACAAGTCGAATGGAGTAAAAATATCGAATGCACATAGAATAGGTAACAGTTATATATATTACTCAACCACATCGCATATAAAACAACAGATTTAATAAAAACTAGAATTATGTGGTATATCGTATCTATGTCTATTCCATCAGCATACCCTGAGGCTAAACAGTTAATGAATTTTAACACACGAGATGTAATATTAATTATGTATGTGACGTAGTTACATAACATTTAAGTTTAACTTTTTACTCTTTGAACCAAGAAATAGTGGAGTTAATGATTTTGCACTTCTCTACTTTTTCTTTTCATTAATTATTCTGTTTCAGGCATGTATTAACCTGATATTGAAAACGTATTAGTCTACGGCTAATAATTATAAAATTAAAATATTTAACTAAGATATACATTTGAATTAAATTAATCTCTCGATTCATTTATTTAGATATTTTACGTAATAAATTGAAAATAGTAAGAACAATAAAGTTTAACAAAGTTGTAGAAACCATGGGTAGGTTTTTGAATTTACGATTACTTTTTTTTCTTAACACTTAAAGTAGTCGAGTAATATAAAACTAACATGTCAAATTAAAAACAATGTTTAATGTTTTGTATTGTTTTATATGTTTTCGTAACTGGTAGAGTCTAGAGGATTTTATATAAGTAATATTATGTAAACATACTATATAATTTACATATAATTTACATTCCAAATTTTATTGCCTTAGATTATTTAATGAAATAATTCATTTAAAACATCCATAACTCGTTATTCATAAAATAAATCACGATACTTTAATTTTAAGTTTGATAGTCAAGTATTTGCAAAATGAATTTTATTAACATAAAACCAGAATTCACGTACTCCAATGCAAAATATATATACAGTGTTATAAACTTTGACCTCAGTTAAATCAACTAGTTAACGGAGACAAAACATAGTTCTCCAGTCTACCAGTTGAAAAACAATCCGTAATACAATGGGAAAGTTTTAGAAATATCACAGTTTCCGTATATTAAAAGTAGGACATTACAAACTTTATTAACTAGTCCGTGAACTATATACACTTTTCTACACTTTAACTAGAAACAGTAAGTCCTTGATACGTCCGAGCATTGGCCCTTATCTTGTTGTCACCCGAAGTAGTATTGAGCGTTGGAATAACGATATAAACTTCTCGTATTAGGGTCAACTTCAGATTGAATTTGAACTCTCGGTAAGGTTTTGACCGTCACCCCACGGCCTAGTGTTCCATGCGGCATAGTTCGTAGAGGCATTTCTATTGGGTACTCTGCTACCTGTCCATACATATTACTACTGACGTGTGGATATGTATTAGGAACCGGTCGACCGGCGTACCTATTGATTTTCGGGCTAACAGCTACGTTCGTGAACATTTCTTGCTTGAGTCCTGAGTCAACGGAATCAACTGGCCCTGATAGACTTGTAATATTTATATCATTGTCGACTTCAGATATGCTATCGTTGAAACCATTCGGAATATCAGTAGTGGCAGATACATCGGGACCCTTGGGTTGTTCAATAGTATTTCTATTCATAACACAACGAACAATTCCAATAATGATACAAATCAATAAGACCACGGCGATCCCAGCTATGACGTACACGTATATTATCTCGAATTGATCTGTTGAAAGAAATAATCATTTATTTCGAAAATAGTACAACACAATATCCTGAATAAACTAAAATAAATTAGCTTAGTCTAGACAGGTAATTACTTTTGGCCTAATTACAGTTTGCTTGGGTTACCTACTTATTAATTTCAGAAAATACTATGGTATAATCATAAATTCAATTTGTTCTCCTTTTGTAATCTTTAACACACCGATTGGACGATGCGTGTGTCGTATATTAGAGCAAGCAGGTTATAATTTCTTTTCATGTTCACAATGCTTTAATATTTATTGCTTTACCTACCTTTACAAAAAACAACTTCTCAATGTTCTGTAACCTCAATACCATATATTTAGCTTAATGTGTGCTACACTATTTTTTTTATATTAAAAGAAAAGTTCTATTGAGGTTGATTAAACTAGCTAAGGTCTACTAATACCATTTAACATTTGCTCAATTTAACAACTCGTTTGCTACTTGTTACTATAAAAAAGGTAGTTTATTTTGTTTTTCTTAGGTCAATCTAGAGTTAACAAGAAGGGATATCTATTTTATCCAATTGTTCTTAAACACTGCCTCGACCCATTTTACTAAATAAGTTTTTTTTATTTATAATTTGTGACAAAATAATACTTTATCTTATTCACTACAAAGGTTTTGTTATTCCTTAGAGGAGTTCACTAAATTACAGCTGTATTCAATAAGGGTCCTTGAAATAACTAATTGTATCCGCAACAGCTATAAATTTCAGAATGTTCGGTCTCTAACTACTACTATCGTGGTATTAAACTTCTTGCATAACATATTATGTACCTCCTACCTTAGCCCAAAATTTCACTGCGTCTACATATTCCCGAGTTCGTGGGTTTAGTATGTCTTGTTTTAGATAATATAATCATTATTGAATTAGAATTTATGCTAAAATCACAGCACGTATAAAGCGGTATGCAGAGGCGTAATAAACACACGTTGAAGTTCTCAGTACTGTGTTAGTTTGAGGTATGTTTTATAGCTCTGTTGTGGCAATTTCACTGGGGAGTTTAGTTGTATCCTTAGTGTCACAATCTTGGGCCACATCATTACTCAATATTAGGTGAGATTGTATGTCGTTCGTTAGAATTTATAAAGTGTAAAAAACTTCTTGCTTGGAGTTTATTTGCATGATATTTTTAAAATTTAGAGCAGCAAAATGGATTTTATCTTTGTAACGTTTGTAATCGAACTATAGAGTTGCGTATTTTAAGCGGTATGCCTGCTTAAGTCTCTAGTTTGAGTACGACTATCGAAACTTTACTAATATGTGCTTGGTGACTGATTTTCAAGTCGATGGCGGTAACTATCCAGGGGGCCTAACCAATTTGCTTATCGACAATCGCTAACGCAAATAGATAGCGCTATATCACGTGATTCTATCACGTTATAATCACGTGATATATCGTTTAGATTTGTCATCTCCATACATTTTTCCGTTTTCTATTTGCGTTAGCGATTGTCGATAAGCAACTTGGTTAGGCCCCCTGGAGCACTTTAGAAAATAGCTTGTTAACCGATGTTGCCTTAATATAATTTGAAGCATTTATGTCCTATAGATAATGCGTCGATAAATCGAACTGCGTTAAACTATGTATGTGAGCTTTCTCTAGTAGCTGACTTTCTGTAGTACTAGTTTGTTTACCTATGTTTTCACTATGAGCACTGCTAGTAAATGTTGATGGTTGAAACGATGATGGATCAGTTAATATCTTAATCGAACAATACCTCGATCAACGTTGGTTCGAATCTTTGTAACTGAATTGAAGCTTTCGGTAAAGGAAAACATCGTGATGATGTATCATGATGGTAGGTATTACTAATACCGTCTGACCTAGGTTCTAGGATCTAGGTTCGGAGTGTGCATCATCTTAGACGACATAATCATTTAACGTCGGATGAGAATATGGTGAAAAACTAAAACCTATAAATTATTTTTAAAAACACTTAATTGTATTCAAGTGCAGTTAAAGCAAGTGACAAATATCCGTATATGACTTTGAAGTCAATAATATTGAAAATATTCTTACATGGCATAAAAGATGTACTTAAGTCACGGAACATACCCTCTTTAGATAAGTGATGACGTGGCGGTGCTCCTGAAGCATCCTCTCTGTTAACGCTTGTGACGTTCAAGGTTGTAGACACTGAAGGTCTTTGGGGTGGAACAGCAGCTACAGCCGGTGCAGGAGGCACTGCTGACTCAACCCACCACCTGTCGTTGGAGTCATCTGCAACAATATCGTCTTTAAATATATTTGGCTAATAAATCCATAGATTTATTTTCTATTTTCTTACTACCTCTGTTAGCTCACTACAGGACATGAACAAACTTCAATACATAATTAATGCAACTACCGCTCAGTATTATTATGTTCCACGCCGCGTCTATCGAAACGGCTTCGAATCCTAAAATTACCCTGGATTTTCAGTGCAGGATTTCATTGTAATGCAGTTATGGTATGGCATTTTTGAATATTTGCTTGACTAATTAGCACCCACAATTTGAAATTTAGTCTTAAAACACCCAAAATGTGTCCTCCTTTAGCAGGTGCAATTGTTATTAAAAGCCAATCGTTTTACGATTACTCTTTAAACATTTTGGCTGTCACGTTGGTCATACATGATGGGCCTCTGTTTCTCTTGTGATTTCCCACGATGACCCATGGTGACCGGAACGATCTTTTTAAAAGATTTCAAATTTTGTCGTCCTTAAGATTTTTTTTTCTTATCTTTAAAATAAAATGATCGATCAAAATTGAACTTGAATTCATCATCTATACATACATATAAGTTGCGGGAAGAAGCTAGTATTTATAAAAAAATTAAAGCATACTTCCATCGTGAGAATCGAACTTACTTCGTGCTATGCGGTGTTCGTGCACGTTACCAAGTAATCATCAATACTTCAGTAAAATACCCGGTCAAATGTCGAATAGACGTCACGTTATAAGAGATTAATTAAGTTTTATTATTTACTAGCAGGCATGGCAGACGTTGTCCCACCCTGATTATAAAATAATCCTTGATATATTATATATTAAAATCTTACTCATGAATCATTTTATGCACTGGTGAAAACCGCATGAAAATCCGTTCAGTAGTTTATGAGTTTATCGCGAACAGACAGGCAGACTTTACTTTATACTATGTAATGATAACTTTACATATTCCGACGTATGTGACGTACGCATGTTTTAAATAACAATTTTTAATTTGTGGATGCGTATTGTAAACACTATAAAAACAATTGAGTATATGTGTGTATAAATATACTAGCCTCTGCCTGCGACTTCGTTCGCGTGAAATAGGTACTTTGGGCTAACGCTAACTCGCAGCAAAAGCTCTTATAAGGATAAAACATCCCGATTTTGAATCATTTTTCATCTGTGCTCCTGTCCTAAAGTCCTTAGCGTGATGATATATAGCTTATAACCATTCTCGACGAATGAGCTATATAACACTGAAAGAATTATTCAAATCGGACCAGTAGTTCCTGAGATTACCCCCTAGAACGTCACAAACTTACAAACTTTACCTCTTTATAATATTAGTATAGATTACATTTCAGAAGTATTCTATACTTGTACTGCAATACATTCCTTCACGCCAAACATGAAGAATAGGTATTTGAGAATTAGAAGATATTGATTATATAGTAATTGGAACTTAAAGTGCAGTATGAGTTTATAAAGTAAGCGGAACACTTTAGAGTGCAGTGTTTATTTATTGTATTTATTGTGATTTTTTAAAGTAATTTAGAATTTTTGCGTCAGTTTTCTTGAAGACATTTTTACCAACGGAATAGCTATCTATAGACAAAAAAGAGTTTCGCATTGTCGTTTCAGGTACCCTAAAAGATTAAAATGCGTCGTGATACCGTCGAAACCTTGTTCTTAGTTCAGTAAACTTGCAAATGACACCGGTAAGCAGAAGAGCTATTGTTATGTATTATTTACTTATGGTATACAATAGAACACGGGCCACCCTGGACTGTCGATAACATGCTCAAATGAATAACCCTTTCACCAAGATGGCTGAATACAGAGAGACAATGGGTGTCAAGACAGAAGAAGGATGATGTCATGGAAAATAATAAGCATTAAAATTACAATACAATAAAGTAACCTCAAGTGCTAACAATGATGTATATAATACATTAAATTAAATAATATATATAAATAAAAATCAATCAGCTGTTTGGTTTTTTTTGTGTTCATTGTTAGAGCAATATTGGTATGTGAAAAATCGTACGGAAGATTGAGGCATCTTGTTACAAAAACTCTATATAAAAATGAGTACGTGAGTAAGACAGAAGATAGTTTGAAGGACTTTAAAAATCAGAATCGGCAGATTGATATAGTCGTGCGGAATCAGGACGAGCAACTATTGGAAAATACATTAATAATCATAGAATTATAATTTAAAAGAAACTTCTAGGTGGTAGAACCACGATGAAGCTACAAATGGTTTCAGCATGAATGGGTCGGCTCGCCCGGGGTAGTACCACCCTCTCACAGAAAACCTACATGAAGTAACAGTGCTTGCTTTGTTGCGTTTCGTTCGGTCAGTCAGAACGCCGGAAGCTCACCTTTTCCCACCCTTCCGTCCCTCCCCCTTCCCTACCAATACTGGCTGGCAACACATTTGCGACTCCTCTGGTGTTGCCGGTGTCTATGCACGGTGGTGATCACGTAACATCAGGTGACCCACCTGTTCATTTTCCTCCTATAACATTAAAAAAAACCATTTTATTATACAACTAATCCCAGACAGCCACTTGTATATATTTACACAAAAACACAAATACATATCTACTTCACATTTAATGCGAAAGATTATTTTTTTGTTTATCTATACTAATATTATAAAAAGGTAAAGTTTGTGACATAGTGACGTTGTAGGGGGTAATGTCAGGAACTACTGGTCCGATTTAAAAACTTTTTTCAATGTTATATAGCTCATTTATCGAGGATAGTTATAGGCTATATATCATCATGCTAAGACCTATAGGAGCGGAGCACCAATGAAGAATGATTAAAAATCGGGGTTTCTCGTGAGAGCTTCCGTTGCGTGTTAGCGTAAGCCCAAAGTATTTATTTAACGCGAACGAAGCCGCGGGCAGATGCTAATAATGGATAAACTTAATAATCGGTTAACCTTATAGAAAGCTACGTTATCAATAGTATGGGCTGTATCTCTTCAAAATCCACAGTAAAACGAGCAAAACCAAACTAATGACGCAATAAAATCAAATACACCAAAAATATCAACTATTAAGATCTTCTTATTCTACTACAGTAATTCCGAATTTCCGTTCCTATTTCTCATGATAGGTATTTCAAGATAAATAACATTCTATGACAGTATTATTTGCTATTACAAAAGGGCACACACCATCGTTGAAAGGTTTTTATTACGGCATCGAATATTCCAGAACGATAGAAAAAATAGTCTGTGATATTGGAAAACAGTGGGAGAGATTGAGTCGGGTCGTGAAAAATGATTATCTATCTAGTATATAAATAAGTTTTGTACATTTATATTACGTCTGTGAATCGAATTCGATTAGTATTTTCGATACGTAGCTATTATTTTAACCTCAAATAAAATTATTTCGGGGCGAAGACTAGGAGACGAATATACAAAATATGACGTCATCCATAGTGACGTATTCTACGCAGAGGAAACGGCTCGATAGTGTAAGTAACGTCTGCATCATGTAGATTGTGAGCAATCATTTTTTTTTTGGACTGTGAAGACATCACAAGATTAAGGTGAGCGCTTAAGGCATATGGCAGCTTAGCAACAAGCTCAAGGGTGCCAGTGTTGCCGAACAATAATGCCGAAAAATACAACTTCGCGATGTCTAAGCTAAGCTAGCCATTCAAACATATAAGAATTCCTGCGACACGGTTCTAAGCAGCACAATTTCTAAAACCTATACGGTATTATTACCTTGGTTTAAAAAAGGTTTCGTACGAAATCCGTCGCACTCGCCCGAAGCAAGATCGCGTTATCCTTTTTTCGAAAGTATAACCTAACCTAACCAAAGCGAGACAACAGATCGAAATGGCGAACATTCACCGAGAGATCTTTTTAAAGCAAGCGTTCAAAACGTGATTAATTTTTTTGTAATAACACCGATATAGTTTAACAAGAAAGTACTTTGAGGATCCGTCTTGGATAGTCAATACTAAAACGAGATAACTCTTTAGAAATGTTGACTTGGTATAAATAAGTCATTGAATATAAATGAACATAAATACATACATAATATAGATAGGTATTAATATTACGAATATAAAAAAGGATGTGACGTAAAGACACATGATAGAAGTAGAGCTTATATTACAAGGAACTATTTTAATTTAAAGAATTATAAATAGCTGACGTCACGCGGTATTTCCAGGCAGTTATCCATCCAGTACATACCGAGCTCGACGTTGCTGGACTTCGAAGATTGGACCAGAACCAGTGTTATCAACATTCTACCCTACACAGTGTTTATCCTACCATTTTTCATCACACAAAAAAGTTGCTGATTAGAATTTTATAGACCACTCGTAAGATGTTTGTGTGTCAATTAAAAAATCTCGTTTTACTATTATAACCGAGCCTTTAAGTCCCCATTATAAAAGTTACAATAATAGTGCGGTGTAAATTGATTACTAGTAAAGATATATCACTGTAATAAAAAGAAAATAATGGATAAAATTGTTCCTGACTTATGAATTCCGTAATTTGTGTGACGAAAAATTATCCGCCTTTGATGACGTAGTGACCCCATTCTGCCGGCTTTGAATAATTAATTTTTTCTTTACCTGTTCAGTTGATATTAAGATGATTCTCTTCTCAAGTATATTACATTCCAATAAGACTGTAATAAGAATTTAATATTACATTTTATAAGGTTTTGTTATGAAAGTCTTAAACTACCGAAGAATTTGAATGTGCCGTCAAATTAACATCTATATTTGAACGAGGCTATGGTAAAATAATAAAATTCATTTTGACATAACGTAAACACAAACATATTTAAGATAACTTCCTTCCAAATATTGATCAGTGTACTGGTGATAGATATTCATGCATTCAACGCTTCGTTGCGTATAACATATACCATTATTTTGCTTCAGTGCCTCGCAGTCAAATATATTGCAAGTTCCTAAGTCTACAAACTACTGTCTTTGATGAAAGAATTACTTTGAAAACAAATAAGACAATTTCCTTTGAACTCTCGAATCCTGTAAAGCACTAAAATGGAACACTAATAGGATCACTAATAGAGTAAGAATATGAACCGTCACGAGCGAATCCCCCCAAGGAAACCTTTTATCCCCTAATCCGTTTTCACACTGACAAAGCAAAGAGCCGGCTGACATCAAGCCAAACAAATCCTGGCAGATTGCATGAGTTCAAATTAAGAGTGGATTACGCAAATTTCTACGCTTATGTCTCCTCTTTTACATTTAAATGCTTCGGTAATACATTTAACGGGTATGATTTTAATTTTGGGATTTCGTACCTAACTATTAAATGTATTAAGGTTTCACAAGTCTTACAACGCTGAAGCGGATTTTGTAGATTATTTTGTTATTATTGCGGCTTGAGATATCTTGTTGTACTTAAGAAAATCAAAGTAAACGCATTATAATATTTACATTTTTTGCTTTGATTATAAAGTATTATTAAGATAAATTTGATGAATGATATTTTAAAGTAGCACGAAAAATTGACGACAGTGTGTCAGACGATAAACACATTACAACGCTAAAATAATGCAGGATTATATAGATACCGCCTCCTGTTACGCTTCTTAAATGACTTGATACAGTAAAAAAATATGAAATGCATTAACTGGGACATGGTCCCAAAATTGTAACAATATACCGTACCTAGAAGACAAGGTATCACAAACATGCTTGTGTCTAGATGGATGTTATCATGAAATCGTGGCTTCAAAAAACCTAGCACTTGTATTACGGTTATAGAATAGATAAGAAAAAACTTAGTTAAACAGCTCTTCAAACTATTATTCTCCATGATACAAACAGGAGAATGTGCTTGGAAAGATAATGCTCTTACGAAACTTAAACGAATCAACGAAATCAGTAACGTCTGCTGCGTTTACAAATACGAGAAGCACGTTTCTGAAGCCTGCCAAGTACCTTGAGTCATTTTAGGGACTCAAAGAATGACAAGTATCAAGGTGGTAGAGCCCCACTGAAGCTATTTTTGGTTTCAGCATGAATGGGTCGGCGCCTCCAAGGTAGTACCACCCCTCTCACAGATAACCGACGTGAAATAACAGTGCTTGCATTGTTGTGTTTCGTTCGGTCAGTGAGAGAGCCGGGGACCCACGTCCCTTCCTCTTTCCTTCTTTCCCTTTCCTTCCCCTCCCCTTCTCCCATATACAGGCTGGCATCGCACTTGCGACGTCCCTGATGTCGCTAGTGTCTATGGACGGTGGTAATCACTTAACATCACGTGACCCACCAGTTCGTTTGCCTCCTTTGATATAAAAAAAAAAGTTCAACCAAAATCAAATCGAATAGTGTATATTATACAACTGGTCCTTATAGTCACTAAATAGTTAACATAAGAAAATTTCCGAGTTATTATGACTAAGTTATTATGATAAGTCAACTTCACTTTTCTAGTTTTAATACCTTTTATTGAATAACAACTTCCAAAGAAACTTAGTAAAGTGATAGATTTGTTGTAAATGTAAGTTAATCATTTGATGACAATCATACTTGATGTTAAGGATCAATTTACCGAAGTTGGTAACAAATTTGAGCTTGAAAATGCAACTGACTCTTAAATGCCACTGCTGAAATAGATCGATATGAGCCGGGACATAAATTTTTTGCTTGACTGCAGTAGGTAGCAGTAGCCGTGAAGACTAGAAAATATCGTATAACTGTTCTTACTATGTTACTGCTTTGTTGTTTGTCACTAAATTTCCAGCCTAATAAGATTTCAATTCACGTAACTCGTATGTTAAGTATTTCCGAAATCGAATATATGTGCAATGTTAGTACTCATACCTACGGTTTAGAAACAACACCACCTACCCAAATAGTAATCTGTATAATGCGGTGACATTTTTAATCTTCGCTTTACCTTCGTTTTTCTTCTCTCTTCCAAAGTTAACTGTTTTGAGATCATCTGTATTGATATTATCCCCATTATTTTCATATGAATTATTATTTAAGAGGAGAAAAATTTGATAGACTTTAAAAATATATGTATTCCATGTAAGTTAAACGAAAAACATGAAACATGTTTTATTCCATCGCCAAGTTCTGGCTCGAATACGGCCATTGTATTAGAAATGGACCACTTTAAAAGACAATTTTTCATGTCTTAAACATTATGCACTTAAAATAGGACGATATTAAACAGAGCATAATAGTTCAGAGTTCAAGCATTGAATTCGACTCGTTAACAGAACGAAATTTCTTGGAACCAGTTTGTATTTGGGAATGTTTAAACTAATTCATTACATGCTTGTATAAGTTAATTGCAACGTTATCTTTGAAATGAAAGGTCCTTTGTACCAATTCGAATCAAACGTATTGTTAACAAAGGCAAATTAGACATACGTGGAATACAAAGACTGTAGCAACAACATTGTCCAAAATATACATTATTATGTTACTCTCCACAGTAAGTGCTCCAAGTTTGTATCACCACATAAGGAAATTTACTAATGGCTTACCTGTGAGTTTGAAAGTGCAGACGCAAATTTAAATAATGTATTTTTTAGAAATGAGGAATACTTTGTTCAAATTATGCAACACCTTAAGCAAATTTCGCTTCAATATGCCTCAAAGTATAATATCAAAGAGAGATGGGAAAAGAATAATTGGATTGTAAGTCATGTTTTGGTATTTCAAAACATTAGCGAATTTTTATGTAAGTTACAAACTGCACTTCCAGCTTCACTTTGGTTTGTTATTAATAGTTATTGTCATTATTTTTTATTGTATTTAATACTAATACTTGTAATAAAAAGTAGAGTTCAATGATATTATAACTGAAAAGCTATAAATACGGTGGTACCTGCATGATTTTTGACAAAACAGATGGCACGAACACGCACACGTACGTAAATTTATATTGTAACGCCACACTGTCTTAGATAAAATGTGAAAGTAAGATGGCATATTTTCAATATAGAGGGTGAATAAGAAATAGTTATATGTCCCGTAGATACGAACGGATTAGCGAGGCAGCCGTCAAAAGTAACGTAGCTAGCCAATTTTAACAAGGCGCTGTCGAAGCGCTATCTACAGCTACGTATCTACGTATCTACAGCTTTTTAGTTATAATATCATTGGTAGAGTTATATATATTTTTTAAGAAAGTACCCATTCTCTTTTTTTGTATTCCTGACGACGTATGCATATATTAGCATAACAAACAAAGAAACTCATAATCGCATTTATAATATTATTAACGAAGTTTTTTTCTCGAACTGACTACGCTATTGATCTAGCAAAGTCTGGACAGTTTCTCCGGACTGTGAATAACGAAGTAATGATACTGTCTTTCACGAGAATCGGTCAAAGGTTATTGCAGTTTGTCAATTTTAGATAGGTATATATAACAAAATCCATGTTTATGTTTACACATAGATAAGCTAAGTATATAAAAAACTGTAAAGATGGCGTTTCATAAATTGAATAATGATAAAAAAAAAATGATTCATAAGGGAAAAGAAGAACCACAAATTGAAAAGACAAAAGAATATACATATTTGAAACCGTTTATTGAAAAGCTTTTATACTACAATCAAGGCTCAGATCAAAGACGGTGAAATAAAACTGACATTTAAGAACAAAATAATTTATACAAAACGTTATGAGAGAAAAAATATAAGAGAGCTTAAAGATGTTAAACACATATTCTTTTAAACGAAGTCTTGGCTTAAATCCAGGTCATATTTGAAATATGATGTACTTTAAATAGAATGATCTAGAACATAAAAACGTAATGGCGTTTGTCCATTAAATTAGTTCAGTTAATAATAAAAATTGCTAGTGGGCGCCGCGGACGTTTTCCTGTACAGATAATTTAAAAAAACTGACAAAATATATACTTAAAGCTTCCTTATTAATCAGTTTATCTACTAGTGAAAGCCGCATGAAAATCCGTTCAGTAGTTTTCAGGTTTATTGCGAATAAACAGACATACAGACGCGATAGATGACTTTGTTTTATACTATGTAATGATTAGATATCTTTTAAACACGAAATCGGTAATTTGGTTCGGTAATCTGATTTATAAATTTATTAGATCTCCTATCTATACTAATATATAAAGCTGAAGAGTTTGTTTGTTTGTTTGGTTGAACGCTATGATCTCAAGAACTACAGATCCGATTTAAAAGTTTCTTTTAGTGTTAGATAGCTCATTTATCGAGGATGGCTATAGGCAAAATATCATCACGTTATAACCAAAAGGAGCTGAGCACTAATGAAGAATGTCTCAAAATCGGGCTACTTTGGAAGCTTCCGCTGCGTGTTAATGTCAGTATTATACGCGTTGCCATGGTAACGCGATAACATTCTATTAAAAATATTTTCATGGTTTATTTTGTATTCCTATTCAAAAAGTTTATTCTACGTTAGTTTTGTTTTCTATTTTTAATTATACGTGTTACTTTTATATCGCAAACATTTCTTAAGTTTATTTTGTGTTATTATTCAGAAAGTTTAGTAGTAATAATATTCGTCCAATAATACTGTCGAAGGAATTAATCCATACAGCCAATTCTGAAGTTGTCAATATAGTTAGTTTTCTTCTATGTCCAAGTTAATGTAAAGGTATAAGCGCCGAATCCTCTACATAATATAACGCAATTTTTTATCTTCTTAATCTTCAAGACCATAGAATTAATGCTTCATGGTTTTATTTTTCATTCATTTCACTTATGCAAAATAAACGAACGATATTATATAATACGCAACCAATTTCTACACGATATAAAATCATGTAACACAATATTATGAAAAAAATATAAAATCCACTACCTGACAGACTGAAATCCCGCCGAACACTCTTAAAAAACTATATTCTACATTAGTTTTGTTGCCAATTTTTTATTTGTGATATATTACGTATTATAAAAGTAAAGTGAGTGTAATTTATATTAAAATAAATTATTTTTGGTGAATAAAATCTGTGATGAACAAACAATACAATACAAACATGAAATTTTTTTTAACTCTGTCGATATGTCTGTTTTTTTTTTTTGTTCCGGGTAATCTCCGAAACGACTGGACCTATTTGAATGCTTTTTTTCTTCTTAGAAATGACTACGCTTAACAGCTTCACCGGACTACAAGTAATATTTGAACGGGAATTCTACGGGCAAATAAGTAACTAATTAGCTGTTTTATTTAATATTGTTCGATAATGTGTAGCTTCATATTTTCATTATTTTCTAATATAGTGTGAGCACTGAGGGTGATATATAATTTAAAATTCCAGTTATGTGGCTGATCATAATCCCATCCCATTCGATACACTATTAGTACTCACATACATAATGTACACGTTACCTGTTACAGTAGATGATGTGCGTGTGATACAAAAATTTTGGAATAGTATTATTGTAATTTACACTAGCTGTGTAATCACAATTTTAAATTTATTTAATATATAAAAAAAACGCGTGCGAAGCCGCCGGTAACAGCTAGTTTATTCTATAAAAATAAACAATATATGAGTCATATTTAAATAAGTACATTAATTATGTACGAAAATCGTAAATATATCGATATCGACGTCGATAATTGTATAATTCAGGGCTTAATTAACATTTAGGTGTCAATTGTTGATTTCTTACAATGTATTGGCGAAATATTATTATTTACTGCAGAAGAAAAAAACTAATTAAGCTAAAACTACATTTGATTTCTTCAATAGCATCGATAGTTTAAAAAAATTATAATCCTGGACTGTTATTTTAAATTATTATCAATTCGCAAATACATTTTTATAAGATCAGCTACAGAATTTAACTAATATTTATCTATTGTTTTGCGAACATCATTTAGCTTTTTCTCTGGCAATAACTTAACTCGAATCAAATGGTACTAATTTTCTACTCCCCAATGATAGTAATTTTTCATTTTTAATTCAATGAACATCAACAACATCCCAGCACAAAGGATTTTTGGAAATGATCTTTAGACTTTATTTCAACAGAGTGCATTTAGGAACTACAATGTTACCTTCATTTAGAAATCGGCTCGCTTCGAGTTTATACGTGAAATATTGACTCCGAGCGTAACTTGGTACATATGCATATTTCCATCCAAATGGGTATACCTGCTACTGAGGACAATGAAAGCGTCAAACGAGGTCCTGATTTGCGTTTTGACCGAGATGTCACTTGGGATACCACTAACGGCGAAAACTGAGAGACGCCAAAATAAGCTAAAGAAACTTTACTGCCGCGTGACTAGAATACTCATATTAACTTCAAGTAGAATGTGCTTACTTTATTAACATATTGTAGCATTTTGTTTTAAGTAAGTTATTTTTTTAATTATTATGTCGTGAATTTGAATATAATTTATGGAAGGCTTACTATGAAAACCTGATGTGCAGTAATGATGGTCCTCCTAAAAGTTTATTGCGTTAATACTAGGTTCTATATTCGTTCTTCTATGAAATATCTTCGAAACAGTCTAACTACAGTCAATTTAAACGGTGTATATATAGCCCAAAAATTAAGTGCCTTCTACGTTTTTTGAGAAAATGTTATTCAGCATATTTTAGAAGTAAATCTCCATATCGGGTACTAATAAATTCTGAAACAGTTTGACCGATCACAGTGAACGTTGGCACACTTCATAACACCAAAGTATTTTTTCATAAAGAACGTATTTCTGCTATTTATTTTACTATAACCTGACACATACTTTTGGACCACTTGACCAATCGTAATTGATTTTCGTATGAATATATACATTTAAACTAGTGGACCTGACAGACGTTGTCCCGCTTCTATTGTATAAAAACCCTTGACAAAGTATATACCAAAGCCTTCTTCATTAATCACTTTATCTACTGATTAAAACCGCATGAAAATACGTTCAGTAGTTATTGAGTTTTACGCGAACAGACAAACAGACAGACGCGGTAGGAGACTTTGTTTTATACTATGTTATGATACAAAATATTCTCGCATTATCAACCTTACTATTAATATTCACAAGATGATACTATAGCACATCTATAATACTTAGTATTTGATTTAGCATGTCGGGGAGAAGACAGAGACGTGTGGCTAAGTTTGGCTAATTTTGGTTTTGAAAAGCGTTCTCTCTGTGGCACAGCGCAACGGCTTTGATAGATAAAAGTAACGCTATACGAAACCAAACATATTCGACTGTTTTGGTCTTCAAGCCAACATACCAAATCATAAGCCGGATACTGTACTTCTATAATACTATAACCATTCGACTGATCGTAGCTAAATTTATACGTATAGATATTTGAATCAAGGAGAATATTTTCACAATGTCCATTATGTTATAACGCAACTATGATATACAACTATATATATGTATGATAAACAGTTATTACAACAAATAATGAAAAACGCATACAGAAGCCGCGGGTAAAACTAATACAAGACATTTATATAACTAGTTTTATTGAAAGTAATAAAATCCAAATTATACTAAATAGAATTCAGGGTTCAGTTAGAATTGGCTATTCGAAAAACTTCAGCTGAGGTCCAACTTATTAGGTTTTTATGTTGTACTTAAATTTTATCTATTCAAGATAGAGATAAATTTTAATTCATTTAAGTCCTAAGAAGACACTCATGTAGCTAAAATCTCTAAACTACCAGTTGCAACTACACGAAAGGAATATAATTAAAAAAACAACGTTCGTTGAATTCTCGATTCCAATTAAGAGTTTAACAGCTATAAAAACCGTGTTTGGGTTTGAGAACGTAATGGGCACATTCCCCTGTAATTTCTTGAAGAGCTTAATAAGGTATGTTGACGTCACCTACAGGATTTGTTCCTTACAATCTTTATTGCAGACAGTACACCTTACGGCTTGGCTATAAAACAGTTCGAACCAAGGAGCAATCTCTCTGAGATTGTCGACATACCCTTTATAGTAACCTACACAATTAATACTTTTAGGTGATTTGTGCTTTATGTTTCAAGCATTTTTGGTTAACTTCCCTTTATTAAAAACAGCAAAAGCTTAACTTCAGACACAACTTGTTCTATATAGGTATGCTAGCCTCTGCTCGCGACTTCGTTCGCGTGCAATAAAGATATTCTTTATTTCTAACACGCAGCGGCAGCTCTCAAGAGGTAAAAAACCCCGATTTTGAAACATTCGTCATTTGTGCTCCCCTCCTCCGTTCTCCCATTCTCGATAAATGAGCTATATAACATTAAAAGAATTTTTCAAATCAGACCAGTAGTTCCTGACATTACCCTCTACAAAGTCACAACGTCACAAACTAATATTAGTATAAATAAGGAAGAAAGTTGTAGATTAATATTTTGTCGCATTCAAACGTTGCAAAGTAACAAAAAAAATGTTTTGAAATAGCTTTAAATAAATAAACAAAGTCTCGGATAATGTCCGGGGGAAAAAGGGGCTTAAAGAAATATTCGCAAATCGAAAAGAATGTTAACGATATAAATGGTCAATTTTTTGTTTAGCATTATATATACATACATATTATAACCACTTACCGACATCGTCATGCTCAAGATCTGACACGTCGTGGGCGACTTCATCCTCTTCGGGGGCGCTTTCGTACCGCTCCTTAAGAACCGTTCTGGGTACTGTAAAAGAAAATGCACCTTAATTCTCATGAATATAGAGTATATTTTATTACATCGTGAATTTCAAGTGGACTCATTAAGGGGATGTTAATTTTAGATTTTAGGGTGCCCTCGGTGTTTTAAGAGTATTTTTGTTTTAAAGTGGCACACGTTGGCTTTACTCGATTGTGGCGTAGTTCAGATGGGACGTGACACGTTGATTTGGTTTTATTTTTCATTATATTTTTGTTTAACTGTTATTTTTACTACGGCGATGGTGGCTTAGTGGTTGGCATGGTCGGATATCGTGCCAATTGATATAAGTTTTAATTCTTACGAATAAACCGGAACTTTTCGTAGAGGAAAACGTCAGTATGACACCATTGCGTAATAGTATAACTTTTTCTCGAACTGACTACGTTATCGACCGACCTAGCAAGGTCTTAACAGCTTCACCAGACTACTAAGGCGAGCGCTTAGGGCACTCATCCGACTTTATTTGACAACTAACTCAAGGGTGCAAGGCACACCTCTGCTTGGGCTGTTGCCTGATACGTGCAATTCGCGATCTATCGGAGCTGACCCGAGCTAACTATTCATACATATATGAGTTGTTGGAACATATATATGTACCAAGCATACGTATTTAACAACTCTTGTATATATTTCGTATCGGATAATTTTCTAAACTATTTCAGTTCGATAAGGGAAAGAAACAAAACCCTTCCACTTTCATGTGTAAGCGTGTATGCGTGCTCGTATGTGGGGGTGATATGTGTAATGTTGTTGCAGTGATGTAAGATATTGTGTCACTGTATCGCACGAGCAGTACACTCAAGGGCTCCACGCCGAGGGAACGGACCTAGGCTTGAGCCGCTACCGAGGGGGGCCTAATCTTGTAACGGCTTTTTCGATGCCTATCTAACTAACTACCAGCCTCATGTTAGGAACTATTCTTCAAGCATATAGGTGTGTTCCGACAGTTGCATTCAAATAGCCTATACGTTTAGCATGCTTACCATCTTAGACTACAATGTCTATTATCATCAGGTGAGATTGCAGACAAGGGCTACAATCTTGTACAGTATAAATAAATAGTACCTGGACGACCGAGCCTAGCTCGGTTCTTTAAAAAACATTTGTAAATTAAAACTGTTAGATTTGCATCACAAAATTAGCATCTCTTTAAAATATAGATATATATATATATATAAAAAAAGATATCTCTTTAGCTATCACTCGGATTTGAACTGGGGTTTTTTGGATTTTCGAAGCAGCCGATCTTCATCTGAGCTATTTTTGTTATAACAGCGGCGGCGAATTTTACCTTTGTATTTTAGCTACTTTTTTTCATTGCCTGAAAATTCAGATAAAAAAGTATTTCTATGAACGAAATCTGGAAATCGATGTATCGTCTCCGAAACCACCTACATACTAAGTTTCACGGAATTCGCTGGCACCGATTCCAAAATCCTAAATATATAATAATATACAAGAATTGCTCTTTTAAAGGTATTCGATAACTAGCTGTTACTCACAAATTCATTTCCGTAAAAATAATTTGTCAATGTTATAGAAACTACAAGTTCTATTTGAATGTCTGTGACCTCTTTAATTTTTTAATGTAATTTTGTGATAATTACTTTCATTTCTTTTCAGAGGAAATTACTGAAAATGAAGATGAAAAATCCTTTATTCAATACGGGCTCTAAGGAGGCACTTATAACCGTCAAAACTAAACAAACATAAAGCGAATAGACGGATATATCCAAAAACGATTGTAATATATTTTATTAATTATTCTTAGTTACCTGCATAAATATTTTATATAGAAATCTGAAAAGTACAGATATGTAAATTAAATAAAAGTAACTTCAACTAAATCTGTATGCTAACTTCACCAAATTATTCAGTAGAGTTATTTACTGATCAAATAAAATTTTAATTTATGATATTCAATACATAAAAATACTACTTATTAGATTTAAAAATAAACATGACATGGTAAAATAATTCGTTTTACAACAAAAAACTATTACTTTAATAGAAAAATATTTTTTTCTGTCTCAACCAACGCTGAAAGAATCTACTATTCTGCTAGATTCTAGGATAATAAAATAGGAGATTCGGCTGTCCCCGGCTCGTCCCACATTTTTATAACTTGAATTTATTACGGACGTCAGACAGACTGGATGCGGTGTATAAGTTTTCTAGATATATTTTATAAACATAACACAGGTTTACATATTTAAGGTCATGTAGTTGTCCCTAAAATTTGATGAATATGGGAACATTTATAACACGGTTTAGAAATTTAGGGTCATGTCTTCACCTCCAACAAGTCATGAGTAATACTGGATTATATATAACCCAGGTCTATGAAAAGGTTATACATCTCTAGAATTTAGTTATTAATGTTAGAGTATATATTATAATGGTCTACAAATTTAAAGTCATATCGTTATTCTGAAGATTTCATTATTGATAATAAGTTACTTTTGAAATACGAATTTTTATGTATCATAATAGATTTTTCAGAAGAGCGTTTGTGAATAAGGACATGATACGTGTAAATTGATAAAGGGCTTTTTCATTCATAATTTCTTTATTAAATCACTTAGAACTAATGATACAAATATTAAAAGCTCTTTGTAGTAATATGTGATTTTCATTATAATTCGCATTCTGTTTCATTAAGGCATATATTTACATTTTCTCGCTTTGGAAAATTACAATAGCAGTAAAATATCACCTTTCGTGATATCTAGATTTTGTATGTGGTAGAGCCACGTTGCAGCTATAGCTGGTTTCAGCATGAACAGGTCTACTCATCCAGGGTTGTACTACCCTCTCACAGACAACCGACGTGAAGTAACAGTGCTTGCATTGTTGCGTTTCGTACGATCAGTGAGTGAGAGATTTTATAGTCCCAAGAATTTTAGTATGAACTTACAATACTTATTTCTTAAAGAATTAAGAATTGCGATATTTTGGCGGCCATCTTGGATTTTCGTTTTTTTGCAGAGATTACTAAGATATGCATATTCCTCTATGAATTAGTTTTTATTCAGTGCAACAAAAGTCCTTACAATATTTGAAGATAACCGTTACCCAAACAAACTATTACATAACGTAGAAAATACCCTACTTTTGTTTTGCAGTATTTTTCAAAACTATAACTTTGTCCCTTTATAGAACAATTTATATTAACTTTTACAAAAATATTTCATTGTAACCTAGCAACATACCTAAAATATTATGAATCAACGATTAAAACCGAAAATGATAATAAAACTACAGAATGACAAATTAGTAAAGATATAAAACATTTTATTTTCGTCCAAAAGATTATAGGATGACACTTTTAATTTACATTCTATCTCGAGGTTATTCATTTGCAAGGAAAGCTTAAATTTTTACTACAAAAATATAAATTTATTCAGAAGGAACATTCAAAACATGATGTCAATCAGGATCGTTTCAGCTTTACGGCAAGTGAAACGTTTGAGAGACACTTTCAGTGATTTTATAGCTCTGTAACCCGTAGTAGATACTCAGGTATATACCGAAAGGGTACGTAAACTTGAAGCATCAACACGGATAAGCACTATACTCCTTGGAATGTTTTGCTGAATCACAAATACTCATGTCTAAGAATGTAAAAAAATGTACGCAGATATATTTTACCTGTTTAACACACAGTTAAATTTTGGATTTATTCAGGTAATTATATATACGTCAAGTTAAAATTACATTTGTAATATTTTTTACAAATCAATTAATTTATGAAAGAATAATTATTTATCCAAAACAAACTGCAGAAATGGATTTTATACGCATTAATTGATGTTGTTCTGAGTACCACAATGGAGCCAGAACTTTAGACAAAGACAAAAATTGTGATGAAAACAGCATGAAGACAGAGTTTTTGTTAATGACCATCTACTTTGTATATACTTGAAATTTCTTTCCAAATTTTATATGGTAATTGTACTCTGACAAATTATTTAAAAGCCTGCAGCCTTGAGTTTATTGCTTTACCATCACACGCTTCTTTTTTTTTTCTCGAACTGCCTACGCTATTGACCTTTTTTTTTACGTGGGGAAATCCCTTGTGGATACCCACCCTCCCGGGGGAGAGGGTGGGTTATGTCCGGCTCACACGGACTAAAACCCCACGGTGTACCGACAGACCGTAGTGTTGGGGCGGCAAGATACCACCCGAATCAACTGTGTCCGGTCAGCACTATCTGAACGACAGGGAGCCCCAGTCTCTCCCAACCCACTCCCGCAGGACCAGGCGGACGGCGTCGACGGTGTACGCTCCGAAGCACGCGTCCGCCAGGTCCTGCATCCACCTCTCAATCGCCCCTCCCGCAACTCTTTCCTCCTACTCTCTATCTCCCTGGGAGCCGGAGGCTCCCCACTACGTTTCCTCGCCGCCGTGAATTCGTATACGGCGGCGAGTACTCCTGTCTCCAGCTCCCAATGAAGGGAGCCGGCGAGCGTGAAGGCCGCCGCCAAGGACACCGTCCGGTACGTCCGGATCGTTCTCAGCGCCACCGTGCGCTGCGCATTGCGAAGCGTGCGCACGTTGGTGGCCCCGAGGGCGTCCGCCCAGACCGGTGCCCCGTAAGTGGCCATCGCCCGCACGACTTCCATGTACAGTCGACGGCATCCAGCCCCCGGCCCCCCAATATTGGGGAGCAACCGACCGAGTGCCGCCGCCGTCCTAGCAATTCGCGACCCGAGCGCCGCGAAGTGTGGCTCGAACCGTCAGCGCCCGTTCAGGGTGAGGCCAAGTATTTCATTTGGGCCCCCACCCTGACCCGGGCTCCCTCCACTATAATATGGGCCCCAGGTGGTGGCCCCTGTCGATGGCCATGAAAAAGTATGGCCTCGGTTTTCTCGAGGGCCACCCTGAGGCCCAACCTCCTTATGCGCCTGACCACGAGGGTTGTGGCCATCGTAGCCAAGCGCTCCACCTCCTTCCAATCCCTCCCCTGGGCTACGACTAGGGTGTCATTCGCATAACAGATTAGGCGCGCTCCATATGGGAGTGCGCCGCGGAGCACCCAGTCGTAGCCCATGTTCCACAGGAGCGGCCCCAAAACCGACCCCTGTGGAACCCTCGCTTCGTCGCCCGCCGGACCATCCGCCCATCGCCGTCCACGTAGGCGACCTCCCTGTCCTCGAGGTACGCCTCCAACAGCCGCCGCAGATACGGGGGTACTCCAAAATAACGGAGCGCCTCCCGAATGACCCCGTGCGGCAGGCTGTTGAAGGCGTTGGCAATGTCCAACGACACCGCCAGCATCCTTTCCTCCTGGGAGGTCGCCTGCGTGGACAGCGACTTGAGAAGGCACGGGGCGTCTACAGTTGAACGCCCTGTCCGGAAGCCGAACTGCGCGTCTGATAAATTCGGCCCCGCTCCCTCTAAGTGCTGGACGACTTGAGAAAAGATGACCCTTTCTGGCACTTTCCCGACGTCGTCCAGCAGGACGAGGGGCCGATACCCGGACGCGCAGTCCGGAGGGCGGCCCTCCTTCCGCCCAAGCTTCCAGAGCTTCGGAAACCGTCCAACCGCTAAACACGGGTCGAACAGCTCCCGAAGTCTCCTCCCAAGATGGCCCAGCGCAAGGCCGAGCACCCGTCCCGGGAAAATGAAAAAATATAGCAAGAATACAAAAATAAATTTCGCCGCTGCTGTCAAAACAAAAATAGCTCAGATGGATATCGGCTGCTTCGAAAATCCGTCTAATACGAATTCGAATCCGTCTAACCCCAGTTCGAATCCGAGTGGACAGCAAAAGAGAAATATTTTTTTACTATTTTTGTTTTGATAAAAAAATGCTAATTTTGTGAGGAAAACCTAACAGTTTATTTTAATTTAAAGATGTTTTTTAAAGAACCGAGCTAAGCTTAGTCGTCCAGTTACTACTGTATTTATATGTGTATGAGTGAAAGTTACCTACATACAACATGTCGCAAATGATGTCACCATTGTGTCTGTAATATAAGATAATATATACGCATGTATATAAGTATATAATAATATAACGTATATACGCATGCATGTATATACGCCATGTTTATGTATTGTTCTCTACTCAATATTATAATATTTTTCTAACAAACTTCTATAGCAAAAACAAATCCTGTTTTCATTACATAGTACCATAATACCTTGCAAGTTAATCCTCATTTATGAAAATTTTATAGACGCCCGAAAGGAAGAGATTTTTATTAAATTGAAATTTTATAGTGAAGAATTTTTGATAGAAAAAGCTAAAATTACATTTCAGTTCTCAGTGAAATTTATTAACAGTTAATTATCCTATATTGTTTAATTAAAAAAAATCGAATGCTACTCGTGTTTTTTTTATATCATACGAAGCAAACAAACTGGTGGATCACGTGATGTTAAGTGATCACCGCCGTCCATAGACACTAGCGACATCAGGGACGTCGCAAGTGTGTTGCCAGCCTGTATATGGGAGAAGGCGGAGGGGAAGGAAAGAGGAAGGGACGTGGGCCTCCGGCTCTCTCACTGACCGAACGAAACACAACAATGTAAGCACTGTTATTTCACGTCGGCTTTCTGTGAGAGGGGTGGTACTACCCCGGAGGAGCCGACCCATTCATGCTGAAACCAAAAATAGCTACAGCGGGGCTCTACCGCCTACATCATGTTTCTTTTAGAAAATCATAAAGGGTATATTAATATTGTAGGTCTAAAATCATTAAAAAAATGAAATTATCATACACATTTTAACGAGTTACTCACATTCTTGTAGTTAAAGTTTTTACCTATCTGAATACATGAAAATAAAATAATTTAATGTTCACGCCAAACTTTTAGGCCGCTCTGAATGTAGTATACATATCTATATTATAAAACATCGAGAAAAATGAAGGATGAAATGTCAATTTGAGATTCCGATAACAATATTTTCACTATGATTTGCGTTAAACTTGACTATATTACGCACAAGGCCAAATTTACGCCTCTTTTTTTTCGAACTGACTACGCTATTGACCCAACAAGGTCTTAACAGCTTCACCGGACTACTAAGTGAACTTACGGCTCATTATTCAAAACTTAAGGCTATAATCAGAGTGGCCAAAAATATTGACGTGATTGAGAGATTCCACATTCAATGACTCTGACTCTCTTGCCCTAATGGGTTTAATATTCAATAGAAACTATTTTTATTATATGATTGGGGACTATATTTTCATTATTGTAATTTTCTCACTACTGCATTATTCGTATAACTCGTTTATCGATCTCTGTTGATTATCATTTCTCCTTAGACAATATGGAAAAGCGTTATGATATGTAGCTTAGATGATCCTCCGAAAATTCCTCCATCTGTCTGCAAAGTCTCGTCAAATTTGTTTCGCCATTGCGGTAATTAATCTCAAACAAAAAACAAACAGCTCGGTTTTGTTTTTATATATGTACTAGACGGAGACATCTGTACTACTTTTATGGTCTGGGGGTAAATTTCACTCCCGCACACCAAATTAGGCCACCCTCGGTAGCGGCTCAAGCCCAGGTTCGATCCCTCGGTAAGGAGCCCTTGAGTGCGTTGCTTGAGCGATAGTGACACAACAACTTACATCACTGCTACAACAATACACGATCACCTCCACACACGTGCACGCTTACACATAAAAGTAGAAGGGTTTTATTTTTCCCTTATCGAACTGAAATAGTTTAGAAAAATTATCTGATACAAAATATATATAAGAGTTGTCTAGGTATGTATACTTGATACACATAAATATTTCAATAACTCATATAAGTATGAATAATTAGCTTAGGTTAGCTCAGATAGGTCGCGAATTGCATGTATCAGGCAACAGCCCAAGTCGAGGTGTGCCGTGCACCCTTGAGCTAGTTGCCCAAAGAAAATCTGCTGAGTGCCGTAAGCGCTCGCCTTAGTACTCCGGTGAAGCTGTTAAGACCTCTCTAGGACAATAGCGTAATCAGTTCGAAAAAAAAAATCTACTGCTTTTATTTTGAAACGGTAGTTGAGTGCAATCCTTATATATTTCGACAAGGCAAGAGTACAAAAATAACTAAACACTTTAGAAATTACTCACCGCAAGTATATACAACTTTAAGGTAGGTTCTGCTGCCTGGTCTACAAGGCTTCCCGAACATGTTGCTGTCGGCTGAGAGTACGCAGCGTCTCTTCCCATGGCATTCTCTCATCGCAGTCTCTGTTGCGTAAGGCTCCAAACAGGCTAGGAAAAATACTCATTCATTTATATTTAATAGATTCTGGCCTTGAGCTTATTTATCTTCTAAGAACTGGACTCTTGCCTATATTATCGATTATCCGTTATATTGACCTTAGACAGTGTTATTCGGCACTAGGTCACGCATTACAAGTGTAGGAGTTAGAGTTTTACTGTATTTTACAAACGAACTGTCAAATAAGGTCATTTGTGTTTATGAATTATATTATTCGATGAATAATACTCTTGTATAATTTGATTGGCGTATTATGACGAACAATCGAATAAGTTGAACGATAGAAATAATTGAAATACTATAACTTTATTTATAAATAAATAATTATCAAATGCATATCCACTGAAGAGTATATATAATTATACGTAGAGTTCGAATATTCAGTTCCCAATTGGAATTTAATGACATTAATCGATTCTAAAACTAATCTCACGCCCTTATAAAATAAAAGTCAAGGACGAAATGTCTTTCTATTGTATGATAATACTATATACATCTTAAGGTTACTAACATTTATTAGCCATAAAAAGAAAAATACATTGCTCTGAGTCTAATCAACATTTCTTTATAAAAAAAATCAGGAAGAAGGTCATAGAAATAACTTTATTGCTTAGCTATTATGTCACTACTAATGTTATTCGTATGTTATTCCTGTAAGTATATATAACGGGGGAGCCACTATTGACCTGCGACACTGCGCTATTGACTATATCGGGGGTGTTACTAATGACCTCAAACGCTATTGGTTGAAGTTCACTATTTACTCCAATGTAAGACGCCATTGGTTGGAGATGACAGCTATTTATATATCTTGATACCTTAAAATGTCGCCGATAACTAGATGCTAGATATACTCGCTCAGACAGTTAGGCCAGTCACACCTACAGATAATTCGTAGTAAATATAGTCAGTGTTATGTTTCTGTATCGATTAACATTTTATTCGATTGTTCTTGGTGGATTGATCAATCAAATCACAACCATATCGTTATTACGGATGACGTCATACTTCTAGATGGACGCTACGTTATCGCTGCCCCGCTATATATATATTTTTTTTGTGATAGAAGCAAAAATAAAACTCAATCTACAAAACTTTTGTTTGGTGTTGAAAAAAATATCTGCGACAGACGGCGTAATGAGTTTTTCCATTGAGTCGATATTTTCGCGCTACATTTATTGTTCGCTGGGGCAAAAGTCCCCACTTTTAGGGCCTCGGTTGTATGGGCAACGGACCAGAACTAAAATGTAGGCAACTGCCCGTCTAAATAATTTATTCAATAAGCACGCCCCAAAGTGTGGCCTGTTTTACACGTTAAAATTAAATTAGTGATTCCGCCCCGAAACCTCGTTCTGCTTTTAAATCAGGAATTAGATTTTCCGGCTTCAAAACAAATCCTTGTTGATAAATATTCATTTGTTTCACGAAATATTGCGAATAATTAACCGGCGACGAATCGGAATTTCGTTTGTGACATTTACTGTTCGAATGATTAATAATATTGAAAAGATTTGCAATTGATTCATGTGGTTTTAGAAGTAAATAGGCGAAGATAAAACAGTTTGGTACATTTTTATCCCATGTTTCTAAATCAATTTTCTTTTAGTTTGTGTTTAATATCTATTAACGAGCATTAGTGTTATCAATAACAAAAAAAAAATGAGGCAGTTATAAAGATTGCCAACAAAAGTGAAAACTCAGAACAATGAAATAAATTTGATTCTCTTTTGAATTTTCATATGAATTATAGTGTCGCTTAATATTAGTATGGTTTTCATAGCTATTTACACTCGGAGAAATAACTATAAACATTTCTATAAAGTCTATCAATCAATCAAATGTATGATGAGTTGCTAATCAATATTAAACGTACAGGGGCCCCTAAGCTACGCATGACTAGTCTGACGCAAGCCGCACTAGTGCAATACGGCCGATCATGCGTACATAGCATGTCATGACGCGACTGTATATACTTATTTCCTGCCAAAAATACCGCTCAACGTGCCTAAAGAAGTTTTCACTTCAAAAAAATCAAAATTCCTTATTTCCTTACCACTTACCATACGAAACCTTTATTTATAAGACACTGTTTGACTTAGTTAAAACTTATTATGACTATTAACTACAATAACCGTAAAATACTCAATATAGATAATAATCGGAGGAGTCACTATTGACCTGTGATACCGCGCTATTGACTATACCGGGGGTGTTACTAATGACTTCAAACGCTATTGATTGAAGTTATCGGTTGTTCATTATTTACCTCCGATTTGAGACGCCATTGGTTGGAGGCTGTTTATGTATCTTGATGCCTTAAAAGACGACCCACGGCTAGACGCTGGATATACACGCTCGGACAGTTGGGTTAGTGACATCTACGTATAACTCGTCGTAACTATAGTCAGTGTAGTATTTCTGTATTTTATCTAAATTAATTGAGAGCTGTCTGATTCTTTATGAACTGACTTTGCTGTTGGCCTAGCGAGGCCTTAACAGCTTCATCAGCCTACTGTTTTATTGCTGCTTAATCCATGAGAAGACGTATAATAATATATAGCCATTGTGACTGTCTCAACAATGCTCTATATGCCAGTGCATCTCGTCAAAATCAGAATATCAGTTTCGGGGATCATTCTACACAGACAACAAACAATTCTATTTTATTTATACGTGTAGATTATGACATTACTTCATTTTTTTATACGACGATGGTGGCAAACAAGCATGATGCAAGCACAATCTTAAGCAGTCATCGCAGCATATGAGCCTTTGCAACATCAGTAGTGTCACATACGCTTTGCCGATCCTTTAATATTCTATTCACCTTCCTCTTGTAACCATTTAAGAAAAATTTGTTTACATATGTTCAGAAATGTTTTATTTTTAGTTCTAATTATCACAATAATACTCACTTTCCTCCTTCATCCCACGTGGTTGAGGGCATTGTATAGAATCGTATTCGGTGCGACCGTACTGAGCCGAGTATATCGCGACTCTCGAATGTGGATTACAGCTGAGATGTAGGACGTCGTTCTCACAACCGACTTTACTCCGGAACTCGTCTGTTCAAGAAAATGTAATAAATTTTATTCCTTTTCAATGTAGTGCTATTTTATTATTATTCTATTGTGCAGACTTTCTACGGATTACAGTATATTTGAAACTACGATGCTGATTTCTAGTAATAATACACTCTAAGCATATAAACTTATTTATAACGTAAATTATTATGTATTCCACGAAAAACAATCCCCATAACGCTGTTTAAATCGTTTTTTGAAGACGTAAAGGCCATTATTTAAACCATGCTTTGATAGGCAGGTTGTGGCTCTTGAAATTCAATTCCATTACATTTATGAGAACTTCATCCTAATCAGTTAATAAGCTTCTAATTATTCAAATAATTGAAAATGCATTTTATTTGTCGACGAGCTGTTTCATTGGTATAACTTCGCTTTAAATTCCTTAGATTCAAAGAGCGATGTGTAATACCAAATTGTCCGACTGCAGGTGTTAGAGCCACACTGAAGCTATTACTGGCTTCATCATGAATGGATCGGCTCACCCGGGGTAGTATCACCCTCTCATAGAAAACTGACGTGAAATAACAGTGCTTGCATTGTTGCGTTTCGTTCGGTTAGTGAGAGCACCGGAGGTCCACCTCTCCTCACCTTCACCCCTCCTCTTCTGTTCCTCCCTCCCCCTCCCCCAACAGAGGCTGGCAGCGCACTTGCGACTACCCTGGTGTTGTAAGTGTCTATGGACGGCGGTGATCACTTAACATCAGGTGACCCACCTATTCGTTTGCCTCCTATAATATAAAAAAAAATCACTCACATTTACTAATTTGAATTGGTAATACTGCCTGCTAAAGTTACAAGAAAATAACAGTAGTTTTCTAAGAGAGCTTGAAGGACCAATACAGTATAAGGTATCATATTGATTATGCGCATACTTTTCCTACAAAATAGGTGTTTGGATCAGCTGTGGGATCTCTTACAAAATAATATTAATGATTGATGATCAAATAACAGAAATCCATCCGACGGTCAAATTAAATATTATGAATTAAGTTATTGTTATTAAATTCCATATTCACTGCAGTTTAGTATATAAGATATATTAAAATAGAAATAAGCAATATATATGTTTATTATCGAAGCCATTGTTAATAGAATAAACAGAGCAGATATTAATTTGATACCGAGCCCTTCAGTGTGAGCTTATTTGTAATGTATCGGCAAACATAATTAGTATGGATTTATTAATATTGACACAGTGAGAACTAATTTCGTACGTTCATTGAATCACATATAACAATTATAATATACTTAAAATATTTTCTTAGGAAACCCTAGATAAAAAATAAATTAAGTACGGTAATTTATTGCAATCCGGCACAACCATGCTCTTTATAATTCAGTTGATTTAACCCACTTCAATATTAATAACAAGAACAAATACCTATAAACAACAGACAGAGTACTTCCATTTTCAACACAGTTATATGACATTAATTATGTAATACATTGTTAATACTATGCTTCTCTCTAGTATTACATATCTTAAACTTATATACAAATATTTTAAGTATATATGTTACTAGAATCCACATTTTTGCTTTATTCAAAAATGTTGCTATGGAACAGCTCAAATAAGTGAGACATGTATTATCTTTCTATTTAAAATTGTACCTTTTGAGGTACCTGATTTCAAGTAATATTCAATCTTTACATTCATATTGAAATCGGCTTTCCACTGAATTCTTGTCATGACTATGAAGTTATAAAACAAAATCAACAATATTTTTAAATATTTTCCACAAAAATCTATAATGGGTTATCTATGTATGTCGATGGTGACGAAAATGGGAATCTTCAATTTTAAAATTACATATTACTATATACTCAAATAAAAGTCCATTGGTGAATATATCTTCGATTGACTTCAGAACGGGTGCATTTATAAGGCTATTTCGTTTTTTTTTATTGTTCTGTATTTGTCAGAACAAGTTCTGTATGAAGGATAATGTTTGAAAAATTGTATGAAAAATTGAAAAAAATTGGTTAGAAAATCATATAAAAACTGAGTGAAACACAATTGAGATATTGACGTTCAATTATTCAGTCAATTTCTTGAATAATTTCACGGTAGTATTGTAAAGGCATGATTTGTTTTTTTCTTTTTTGTTTGGACACCAATGAAAACTGCAACAGATTTAATTTCTACCCATATTTGATGTCCATACAATTGCATCATTGTTTAAATTTGATTAACAATTATGTATGCAGTATAATTTCTTTATTATTTTATAATACTTAATGACTGAAATTATTTTGGTAGGAGTTTTACCTTCACATACGTATATTCTAAACCGAAATTGCTCCAAGGGCTCGACGGTAGGCTTCAGCAACTTCACAAAAGTTTAATTATACAAACCCCTTTTGAAACTCATAAGTAAAGAGTAAGGCTAGCTCAAGGACCGTTTTATAAACTGTGGTTTCACTTACAGGGCTTCACTTTTGTGTTCTCGTTGTATTTTAACCTCCATTAATATTTTATTGGGACCTGAGTTTAACGGGGCATTTTGATTTTATAATATTTTGTATATTTTAGGTTTGGTTTAAATATATCCCTTTTAGTATATATACGAGTATATATATACATACAAAAGACAATGAATAGGTAATGTAGTTTAACACATATTTGATTTTTTTAATAAGGTTAGTTATTTTCTTATTGGATATTTTTTTAAATTAATAATATTAGTTATATAATAAAATTAGTTATAAACTTTGATAAACATTGTACTACGAGTATATGAAGATATTATATATATGATATACACAAAAACGTTTCATAATTTTATACTCAGGTATTCATTTAAAATCATGGTACTCCATGTCACATGATTACTACCAAAATGTCTATTATGGCGCTGCATTGACGTCATACCATTACAAAGAACACTATTATTCTTCGGTATATAGATTATATCTTAATAATAATGACAGTAGAATGGTTCGGAAATTGTGATGGGATGGATTGGATGGGAATAAATTGTGAACACGGTATCTTTGATGTCTCTTTTCACGTGATAACAAGTACAAAAATTATTAAAAATATATACAAACATGTAAATAAAAACTATACCACATAATTTTTGTGTATTAAAAATTATCAAAAAAATGGCGTTCTCGTTTACGCTTGAGGGCTATTTAACTATAAATATGATAACGGAATTAATATTACATACGAATTATTATTTGTTTATATAAGAACATTTCATGGATAAACATGTGTTTTATGAATCAGAACCTAATTTCATACCTACATACTGTTTGGCTAAATTCTTAAGAGTGATTTATAATGTAATATGAACTTACATGGACGGCATTTGTATGCGACTTCGACGAATCTCCTTGATCCGGGGCAAGGATCAACTCCAAACGCCTTCGGGCTCGTATGAAACTTACATTGTCTTTTTTTCTGACAGGCCTCTACAACGGTCTGTAACAATGAATACTACGAAAATTTGTTAGCATGTTCTCTAATTTTGATAACCGCTCATATCGAGTACTTCATTATTTTTATTATGCTGTTAGAAGTATTTATAAGTCTACCTAAGATGGATGGTGTTCTCTAACGTTTGATATAGTAAGAATCATTGATCCAAACATATGCAATCATTCCAGAAACCTTATTAAATCGCAATATGAATAATCTAAAGATATTATTGTATTGAATACGCAAAGAGTTTATAGTTCTTTAGTTGAAGCTAACCGATAGGCTGCTCGTGCAGAAAAATTGGTTTAATATTTTAATTATTTTATTTTTATTATTACAAAAAATCATTTATAATTAATAGTATTAATGGATAAAATCAACAAGTAATGGATATAAAAAAATCTAACAATATATATACAGAAAATTATCTCAAAAGCAGAATAAAAATTACAGGTCAAGTAGTGAAAAGAAATCATTCTTGACGCTCCGTACTATTACGTGTTTTACACAAATATCTCGGTCAGTCTGTTTACCCCATAGTACGTTTTTAATTCAGAAAACCAGATTCCTACGGAATAATATAACGGTAATCTATAATAATATTCTACAATAATAATGAATTTAATAATGCTATTTTTAATGATATGTGTTAGAATAGTACATTTTTCATTTACGGAAATTTCTATAGTAATGCAATCAACAGCGAATAAAATTTTGTCGCGTATTAATTTCTAGCAAAATTCAAAGATAATTATACTCTTACCATAACTCGTGTCAATAGAACTCCTTTTTCGTTACACTTTATTAATAGATTTTGATAATTGATTAATAGTATAAAAGACCGTATATCTTTATTGTATTAATATATAATACTTGTTTTAATAGCAATATGAGTCCATATATCTTGGTATTGTATATTAATGCTAATTTAATAACCGTAATATAATTTTTTCACTCACTAAGGGTTCACAGAATAAAAAGTAATTATTTTAGAATTTATTCTTTGTTTTATTTACACAGACCTTTTGTCGTAGTCTTGAAGCTTGTAGGATCTCACAAAAGTATCTTACAGATAATTGTTCAGTAAATGGGATTATTATTATTATGGCATCTATACTAATATATAAAGCTAAAGAGTTTGTTTGTTTGGTTGAACGCGATAATCTCAAGAACTACAGATCTGATTTGAAAGTTTCTTTTAGTGTTAGATAGTTCATTTATCGAGGATGGCTATAGACTACATATCATAACGTTTAAACCAATAGGAGCTGAGCACTAATGAGGAATGTCTCAAAATCGGGCTATTATGGAAGCTTTCGATGCGTGTTAATGTCAGTACTATATGCGTTGCCATGGTAACGCGATAACAATCTCTCGCAAATATTTTCATGGTTTATTTTGTGTTCCTATTAAAACAGTTAATTCTACGTTATTTTTGTTTCCAATTTTTAATTATACGTGGTACGTTTATATCGCAAACATTTCTAAAGTTTATTTTGTGTCGCTATTCAAAAAGTTTAGTAGTAATAATATTCATCCAATAAGATAGTCAAAGGAATTAATCCATACTGCCAATTCTGAAGTAGTTAATATAGGTAGTTTTTTTCTATATCCAAGATAATGTAAAGGTATAAGCGCCAAATCCTCTATGTAATATTTCGTAAATTTTTATCTTCTTAATTTTCAAGACAACAGAATTCATGCATCGCGGTATTATTTATCTTTCATTTCATTTATGCACAATAAACGAACCATATTACATAAAACTCTACCAATTTAACACAATATACAGATAAGTAAGACAAGATTATGAATAAAATATAAAATCCACTACATGACAGACTAAAATCCCGCCAAAAACTCCTCAAAAACTTTATTCTACGTTAGTTTTGTACCCAATTTTTTATTTGTGATATATTACGTATAATAAAAGTAAAGTGAGTGTATTTTATATTAAAAATATCCGTGATGCTACAAATATCAACATTTTTTTTAATTCTGTGGATATGTCTGTTTTTTTTTTATTTGTTACGGGTAATCTCCGAAACGGCTGGACCTATTTGAACGGTTTTTTTTTCTTAGAAATGACTACGCTATTGATCTAGCAAGGTCTTAATAGCTTCACCGGACTACAAGTAATATTTGAACGGGAATTTTACGGACAAATAAGTAACTAATTAGCTGTTTCATTTTAAGCTAGCGGGTTCAGCAGACGTTGCCCACCCTGATAATAAGACAAACTATACCTATACCTTGCCCAATAATCATTTTATATATTGGTGAAAACGGCATGAAGATGCGTTCTGTAGTTTTTGATCTTATCGCGAACAGACATATAGACAGACGTGGAACAGGACTTTTT